>JANHGC010000004.1:157012-177344 GCA_027560395.1 Boaedon fuliginosus | reverse complement strand
GGACAAATGGTATAATTGGCTGGAAAGGAGGGGAAAAAATTGGAAAGGACACGGAAAACTCAACAAAAAGAAGCATGGAAGACCATAGACATCAAGAGTAATAAACTCAAGAAATGGGTCATATCACAATTTATGATGTATTATATTGTACATATTGTATGTATTGTATGTATAAGACATTTGAAATCTGAATGGAATAGCTCTCACACCAAATTAGCTACACTTGATATGTACATTTTTATAAAATACTCAATAAAGCATTTTAAAAGAAAAACAATTATCCTGTATATGTTTTAATGTACGTTTTTTTTAAATAGTACTTTACTGCATCTTACACAAATGATTGAAGGGATGATTAATAGAATATCATAGTTAGAAGGGACCATGGAGATTTTCTACTCCAACCCCCTGTGCAGACAGGAAACCTTATACCATTTCAGACAAATGATTGTCTAATCTCTTTCTAAAAACCTCCAGTATTGGAGCACCCGTAACTTCTAACTATTTTACTGTTACCCTGTTCCTTTGTAGTATTGTTATTTGTGGTTTCTGCTGCTTTCGTTCCCAGAATGTTTTATGGTTACTCTTATCACCTGCTCTTGAGTAACTTTTAAGATTATCTGAAAGAGTTCAATCTTTAAAATAAAAATGTTCGTTGATTCATGTAAAAATAGATAATCATCCATCTCTTTAAAGCAGGTGTGTTCAATCCATGGCCTGCGGGCCATATGCAGCCCCTGGACAGCTAGTAATCTGGCCCCACAACATTGTAAACTTTTAACAGGAAATTTGTTATTTATATTCACTAACTGTATTACATATTTTATATGCAGCCCAAGACATTCCTCTTCACTTAATATGGCCCAGGCAAACTAAAAGGTTGTACACACATGATTTAAAACCTTCTTGTCTTTCTTCTTCAAAGTCCATCTTTCCTTTTCTTAAGAGTGTCATAAAAATAGCTTGGCTTGCGTGATTCTTATCTTGGAACAGGTAAACCTTCATGACAGCAAGGCTACCATAGAAATGCCATATCTCTTTTGCTAGCCGGTGTTATAATTTTACTCAACACTAAGTTTTTAGGACCTAGGACAGATTTATACAGGTGTAAGCAATGTTTCAAATTATTTAGAGTTTAGACCAAATCTATTTTAAGCTGATAAGCACAGAATTAGTGGAAACCTGTTGGGAAGCAACAGTATATGCTTTGATAATAACCAGATATTTGAATTCTGAATTAACTGAAACTCCTGGATCACCTTCAAAGATAGTCTTGATGACTTTTGTATTTGTTTTGTCTCATAAAAGGTACTATCTTTAGAATTGGACAAGCATATAGAATACTGGCTTTCTGCATTATTAACATTGTTCTATCAAACTATAAACAACACAGAACATTCATGAATGATATTGTAAGATACTTTGGAACTTAAAGGTAGCAGGCATAGAAAGAAGTCAGTTCAGTATATCAGGGTTGGGTGAGCATTAGAATATTTGTAGGTTCTGGGGGTTTCTGACAAAGGAAAATGTAGCATTATTGGTTTGTGCTTTGATGTCATGCCAAGGTTATTGTAAAAGTTGCCTGGTTGATGCTTCCAATTCCTTCCTTTGTCCTTTGAACTTGATCCAAAACATTGTTCGGGCTGCTCTGGCCTAACACATTATTCTTATTTTTCAATAAAGCACAGGACTCTTCAGGAGGTCATTATTCAAACCAGTTTTAACTATTGGTGGTTGTGTTTAGGATCTTCAATAATGAATGCCATGGTACATGTAGTTCCCAGGTTAAGAACATCTGACTTACAGACAACTCGTAGTTACGAGCAGGCTGCTGACTCAAAATAGCAGATGGTACTCTCCTCCTGAGCTGATGATCTGCCAAAGTTGCACAGTGCCTCCATAAATGTCACAAAGTAGTATGTGCATTTTTAATATACTGTACAACCTGTTTTCAGTGGTTAATGGAAACATCGAGCAGCTGCAGTGGTTTGTTGATGATTTTACCTCGTGAATACTCCCATTATGTTGTAAACCGTATCCCATCTAATATGCAAGAACGGACATGAATGCTTCTCCTGATATGAAGACATACCTACCCCTTCTTGTATGCAAAACAAGCTGAAATGAAAGTACTGTGATCTTTTTTCCCCCTGTCTAAATTGTTTATACAACTACACACATATGCACACAGCTTTTGATTAGAATGATTAGAATAACAGTTAGAAGGGATCTTGGAGTTCTTCTAGTCTAACCCCCTGATTAGGCAGGAAACTATACCATTTCAGACAATGGTTATCCAATCTATTCTTAAAAACTAAGATGGGTGGCCATGCGAGGTTTGGCGGGGCCAGCCCCCTTTTCCTGCTGCCCTGAGCTTCTTAAAGCTGTGAGTGGGGACTGCGGACCCGTCCCCCTTTCCGTCTTCCCTTCCTCCTGGATCCCATTCCCACCCTGCCAGCCCTCATGTTAGCGAGGCTATTTATCACAATGTTTTTCACCTTTGTGGAGATGGGGTGGGTGTGGCCTGCAGGTAACACATCTGGCCCGTGGGCTGCCAATTTGACAGGCTGGCTGTAGATAAAGAGTTTAGAAAGAATTTTAGAAGTCATGGTTTCCTTACTTTTGGGTCTAAAAATTTAAAAATAACCAGCTGTGGGAATGATACTCTGGAACTGTTTCCAGGCTTTCAGTACTAAAGATGCCATTTCTGCTCTTGGTTGCTTTTAATACATTTGCTGAATGTATTGGCTATAAATATGCAAATCACTGGCTTCTAAAAGAACTGTCCTCTATAAATGTCTTCCTTCATTGACAAAGAGATTAGGTACTTTTGTGTTTGTCTCTGTTAAGCATTGGCAAGAAAAAAAAGCGAGCAGCAATTACTAATTCTGGAAGGAAGGAAGATTATGACCATCCACTTGAGGAACAGCATTTTTCTTCATTTATATTTCAAGCCTAGAGTTGAAATAGATTTACATGCTCATTCTCCAGCCAGTGTACTTTTTTGGTCTGGTAATTATTCTGCATGAACTCCTAAATTTTACAGTGCAGGTATGGTCAAATGGTCTTCCCTTTTGTCATCCATATATTTCATTAATTCAAATGGAGTCCATATTTTCTCAAAAAGTAATATTGCCAGTGTTTCCCCTCTCCCTCAGTATTTAATAGCATCAGGAATTATATAGTATCCCAGAAAAAAATAATAGCAAACTATATCTGTATTGTTGTCCAGAAATCTGTACAAACAGGGATGGAAAATAACAATGAAATCATCTTAATTGACAATTTTTTCTTTATTTTTAGGTCCTTTCTCACAACCTCTGCACATTGTTGAATGTTCCTCATGATCCAGTGGCCTTAGAGGAGCATTTTAGGGATGATGATGAAGGACCTGTTTCTAATCAGGGATATATGCCTTATTTAAATAGATTCATCTTGGAAAAGGTATGTGTGCCTCTATTCCTAACATGTGTGGTTAGTTTTCATTGAAGCTTTTTTCCTTTCCAACCCCCCAAAATATTGGAAATATGTAAAGGTCTTGCCTTGGAATTCTTGTTAGTTACCAGGATAACTCTCCAAAGACTGAACAGGACAGGACAGAGATAAAAAAAGAAGAGGAAAGATCAAATTTGAAAATGAGAAGGATCCAACCAGGAGCTGTAGAGAAAAAGTTCCAAATGAATTTGAAAAAATATCCCCCATTACTTCCTTATAGGGAAAAAAGTTGACTCAGAATTTACCAACTGCCTCCCTCTTCCCTCTGATTATTTGACTGAGAACAGGATCTTTACAGTCTAAAGTGATTTTTTTTTACCGAATATAGAGTATTACAGCAATAATTGCAGAGAGAATAAACCCTGAGTTATTAATCCCGATCAGTCTAGATTTGCTTCAAAGAGATATAATCACATTTTGCCAAGGCTTAACTTGCTGTTTCAAATTATTTCCATAATTATTAAAAATAAGATATTAATGAGTAGAAGAGACAACTAACTACCTTTATATGGTTTGACAAAAGAAGGAAATTAAATTTAAGCTCTTACAAGATTAAAAAAAAAAGATAGCTTGACAGTGCCAAACTTCAAATTGTATTATCAAGCCAGCTATCTGTTAGCCAAGACACTAGTTGAGAGAGCAGGATTTCCAGATGATTTGTATAAACACTTTTAGCTTGATACAGTGTATAACAATCAACAGTAATTCAATAAGCAGTAAGTTAAAAGTGTGGAATAGACAGAAAAAATTAGCTCAGATTTATCACCTATGGTTTTGTTATTAATCATTGTTTTCATGAAGATGAAAATGGAAAGAGAATAGTGAAGAAATAAAAAATTGTAAAGAATGTAAGATTTAATTGTCAGTAAGACAAAATTTTATGAGTTTCTCTGTCTGAAAATTATCAGAATTATCTGACTGGTTCCAGTAACATCAAATAAGTAGTATTGTTCTAAAGGAATTACAGAAACAAAGCAGAATGTTTGAAGATTTGATTTGATAATTGTATAGCACAAAATGTGGAACACTTGCTGGATTCTTATTATAGGTGATATATAACTCAGAAACAAAGGATACAAATCAAAATGGGTGCATATCAAAAAGCTCCATTGTACAGATAGGATGATAAGATAATCTTTATTGTCACTTTTTCTGTGTATGCACTGGCATACATTAAAAATGAAATTCTGATGCCCGCTCTCAAAAGAAAATATATGTCTATATATATGAAAGTGCCCTTCTCAGGGACTTAAGAAATGCAGTTGGGGCTAGTTGTCTTTTCTCTGTATTGGTTTGAAGGCTTTCTTAATTATATAACAATCTAAACTAAACTTATACATCATTTTTTCTAACAAAAATAAGTAAGATTTAAGAGAACCAGTGATAAGTCATTGGATGTTTTTCAGTGATTATACAGTCTAGATCCATGAGGTGGCACGCAGAGCCCTCTCTCTGGGCATGTGAGCCATTGCCCCAGCTCAGCTCCGCTGCACGTGCATGCAAGCCTCTTGTCGGCCAGCTGGTCTTTGGGCCTCTGCCGTGCATGCATGGGGGTGGGGCACATGTGGGGGGGGCAGGATGCATGCAGGGGGGTGGGCACATGTGTGGGGGGACGTACGTGCATTGCATTTTGGTGATGCGTGCACCTATTTTGGGCACTTGGTGCCGAAAAAGTTAGCCATCATTGATATAGATTAATTGGCTTTAGTAAACATAAATATTTGTGTGAAGTTTAGGTCATTAGTCAACTGTGCATGTCATAAAATGTCTACTTATTTTGAAGCAGTTTAGATTGGTGATGAGGCAGGTTATTTCTTGAACCCAAGCAAGAATATATTAACAATTTTTTTCTAGATCAGTAAAACATTGTCTTAACTGACTGCATGGAGAACATGATTTTTCTTGGATCTCATGCTATCGTACAAAAACTGCCTTGTAGATATGATTTTGTTTGTTTGTTTGTGTCTTTGCACAATTTATACAGATAGTCCTCAACTTAAGGCCGTAATGGAACCTGTCCATTACAGTTGTAAGTTATGACTATTGTAAAGTGGGTCACTCACACTACTGACCTGATTTTATTGCAGTTGTTAAATGAACCAGTTGTCTGCTATGATCTGGCTTTGTTGAAAACTGGAAATAAAGTAAATTTTGGTTTTCAGCAAAACGTAAAACACAGTCATGTATTCACAAGACATGGCAAATGGCTGTAAATGGTTGTAAACCAAAATGAAGTAACGGGACTCTGGATTGGGGTGGCTATTGGAACTTTTGAACCAGGTCATAGGTTCCTGTGGAGGACTGTCGTTACTTCGAACAGCAGCTAAGTAACTATTTTAAATCATAAATACTTCTGTGCTGATTTAGTGATATATTTAAAGCACCATTTGGGCACATACTTATTCTGCCATATGTAAAGCAACAAAATTGAGTGCAATCACTAAATTTGATGACAACAATGTTAGAACTATCTTGACTGCTATGGTATTCTAGTTTGCAATCATTATTAACGTGATACTTTTTAAAAATTAGAGCATATATGACACTTTGAAGAACCTGCTTTTGCCCTTTGAAAAATGTGAGCAGCAAAATCTGGAAATAGAATAAGATGTAAATATTTCACTTATTAAATTAGATCACTTAATATTTAATAAAGCTAAACATTTTTTATGAGTGAAGGCAAGGGTTTAGAGTGTGGAAAGTCCAAAAGGTGAACTTCCTTGTTCTGTTCTTCTAATTACAAATAAAATCCCCTGAGCTTTATTTTTTCAAAGTTATTTCATCATTTTACTGAAACTCAGTGACTGGGTGAATACAACCAACTTGTAAGCCAATAATAAATACCACAGAAATCTGATTTCAGGTATGAGGAAGCTGTAATATCATTTCATAGTTCTCTGAATATCCGATTGTACAAAGTGAGTGGATTTTCTCTTATGCACAAAACTGGTTGATTTTTAAGAATCTGCCTTCATATTAAGTTGAGAGATTGATCCAAAGTGGAGAGGGGGAACATAAGAATTAGACTGAGGTCTGGGTTACTTCTTTCCAAAAGGCCAGATGATGTCTCTATATAGGACCGCTTTCTCCTTTGAAGTTACACGCACTGGAAAGCAGTTAGCTTATGGAGAGGAATTATTTTGGTATTTGGTGGCACATGAAATAAGGGTTCCTGTGTAGACAGCTCTATCAGCTTCTTTGACATTGGAGGAGGTGAGAAATATGCAAAGTCCTAAGAAATTGTTGCTTCCCAAAACTGTGAAAGCTTTAAATTAATGATTTCTGGGAAGCCAGTTGAGAAGCAGTTTGATGTAGTGCTTTAAATCACCAGGCTAGACACCAGCGGGGACTGTGAGTTCTATCCCTGTTTAAGTTAAGTCAGCTGGATGGCTCAGCTAGTCACTTTGTCTCAGCCCTAGGAAAAGCAGTGCCAAAAACATTGCATGGACCTGTCCAAGCAGTTACCAGCAATGAGCAATGACTTGAAGGTACACACAGACAGACCCACAAAGTAGACAGGTAAGATTTTCTGTATGTCACTATTACAGCCCCTCGTGTGGGATTCTTTCTTTCCTAAATATAGGCTATTTTCCCTAGCAGAAGATAATTTTCAATCAGAGATGGAAAGAAGCAGTTTTGAATCATCCACATGATAGGCACATGCATTCTGCACATAGTGTTAAATAACACACCATCTTTAAATGTAATAGGCAAATGTACCAGCTCCTGTTTCTTAAGCCAAGATAGTGGTAGATTAAATTAGATCGTAAATTTAGCATGGAACAAAAATGAACTTTGGTCCCAAACAAGACTAAATTCCATGCAGTTTTCATAAGGGAAAATGTTTTCATTGGTTTCACGGTAAAGTTGTTTTTCAGTGCAAACGCCATGCCTGGTAGTCTGAGCCAGGTTGGGAATACAGGAGAGGGAAGTGACAGCCCCATTTCCTCCCATATTAATGTTGTCATATTAATTTGATATAGTAGAATATGATTGGCTTTTTACCATCTTTAGTATGTGCTACATAGCTTCTTACTATATATGGATCAACCTGAATGTATTGGTTATTGATTGAAAAACCTTTTTGATTAAAGTGATTGCTTGCATATCAGTGTTTTAGGAATACAACGTTTTCTGGACATACATTCCAAGTATCACTGTATTGTGTTAATATAAATACAGTTTCTTAGGCTTTGATACTTTGTGGAAAGATGATATTTTACCAATTATCATATACATTTTTTATTGCTTGCTTGCTTTGACTGAAATCTAGAAATTTAGCTGTATTAAGAGCACTGGTTCTGTGCTATCTATACACAGATCATTCAAGATAATTTTCCTGTGACAATCTTTACAAGAAAAACAACAATCTCTTGGTTTAACATAACATTTGTTTTCCTGTTTCACATTTCTCCTGCAAAACCCCTTGACCATACCAATTAGATTTACAGAATACTTTCTCTTGTGCTCTTGATGGCAAATGAATTAATTATCTAGCTCAGTGGGCAAGTTTCAGCCTTAAACAGAGTGTGTACTGTTGAAGTGAGAGTGTAATGGAGAAATGCCCAGGCATTTAGCAAAAAGAAGCAAAGGGTAGTAAAGTTCTTTTTTTAAAAATACAGTCTAGATTTTGAATCTGAAACTTCTAATTAAGAACAAGTTATGTTATAGCAACAAGTATCAAGCAAGTTCATGGTTTTTAAACAATTACTTCTTAAAGAATATTTATACTTGAGTATAATGTGGCCTTGAGGGTAAAAAGGAAGCAAAACCAGTGATGGCTGTAAAAATGAGTAACATATAAAGACTGAACAAAGACATTTTTTTTTGCTAGTATTTTCAGTATAATCAAGTGTGATGACCTAGTGGTGGAGATGCTGCCTTCCACTTGGATGATAAATCTGTAGGTAGCAGATATGTTTCAGGGTGCAAAAAGAAAATACCTGTTGCAAACTCCACATAGGTATCAGGAAGGGCATCCGTCCAGTAAATGCTCAGCTTCATTCAGTTGCCTCAACTATATACCAAATTAAGGGATTACAGGGTCGTAAAAGAAAAAAACATTTTTTTCAGTGTAATCAAGGAAGCAGATGAAGTGCAATGATTAATAGCTGGAGATGTGGTTTTTGAGACAGTCTACACAATAGGTATTTTGTTCAGCTTCAGATGTCTTAGAAAATGATCCTTTGCTGTTGATTTAGGAGTGGAATTCACAACATCTTCCCACTGTTGCTGTTGTCATCCTGAGTTTATTGTTGAGTCTTGTACCATATTTTTGTTTTATTTAGGTTCAAGACAACTTTGACAAAGTTGAATTCTATAAAATGTGCTGGACTCTATCTGCCAGAAAAAATCTCACAAAAAATACCATACTCCTTACGGATGATGATGCTTTTAAAGTGTGGGTCATCTTCAATTTTCTATCTGAAGACAAATATCCATTAATCATTGTGCCAGAAGAGGTATGGAAGAGTTATTTCAAGCATCCTATTTTTTTTCTCTGAGATAAGAAGAACTGATGACTTTTTACAGTACATAAAAATTGTCTCCACTGGTTTTTAACAGAAAAAAATGATCCATCAATTCTGTGTATGTTGGTCCATGCAACTATATGTATCACTGAAACAGCACAATTTTTTTCTTAAAAATCAGGCTGATGACAGTAGTACCTCAGATGAGTTTTAAAAGGAGAACAAAGAATCAGTGGCTACCAATCATGATGACTATATTATTTCCAAGCTCAGAGATCTTTCACATCCCACTAATGGATCTCTTACAAGCACTGGATGGCCATTGGGGAAATATAGCGGAAGACAGACAGATTCAGTTTCTGAACACACAGTCTGTTCAGGAATGCAACAATTTATTAGCTTGAAAACTGCCTTAAAAACATATTTTTTAATGTACCAGTAACTTCCAAAGTTAGTTCAGCATGTAGTTCTCATGTAGTTTTCACTTTTTCTTATTCTGGCCAATATTTTGGTCATATGAGTGGTACAAGAGAGTCAGTTGCATTTAGTGTTTAAGGCACTAGACTGGAAACTGGAGACTGTGAGTTCTAGTCCTGAGGCATAATGTCAGAGGGTGGTCTTTGGAACAGTTAATCTCTCTCAGCCCTCAGAAAGAGGCAGTGGCAAACCATTTTCCAAACTTTTGCCCAAAAAAAATGCAGTGGCATGTTCAGGCAATTGCTAGGAATCAACACTGACTTGAAGGAACACACCAAAAGAAGTGCAGTTGTGCAGTGTGAGAGATTTTAGAGCAATAGTTTTTCCTACACATATTTGTTACATTCATTCAGCTGTTGTGTGTCTTTTTCTGTACAGATTGAATATTTGCTTAAGAAGCTGACAGAAGCAATGGGATTAGGTTGGCATCAAGAACATTTTGAACATTACAAGATCAGTTTGGATGCCAATTGGGAAGGTCTTTCTGCTTGGGAACTGATTGAACTCATTGGAAGTGGTCGGTTTAGCAAAGGGATGGATGGACCAACAGTGTCAATGGGCATTAATGAAGTCTTCAGTGAACTCATATTGGATGTATTAAAACAGGTAAGCTCAGGCTACACACAGGCAAACTTGAATGAATTATGCAGCATTATTTATGCCTCATAAAACTATATGGAAAATAGAAAAGCTGTTTGGTGAGTTCAGTTATATGAAGGAAAGCTAAAATTCTCATTATAAAAATAATTGAAATTAATGTAGTTTGAAAATATATTTTTGTGTCACAAGTCGCTTCCTTGTGAGATGGGAAGCTATATAAATTAGATGAACAAATAAATTCTCATTATTTGAAGAAGTTAAGAACTCTGAAAAACTTTTGCTGTGTTCTTTATAAAATGTAATGTCAGCATCCCTATTGGATAGATATCCACTGCTAGAAGAGTTTTCGAAATGAAAGTTAACCTCAAAAAGTTTTATATCTATATCAGTTTGTATTTTATCTTGGAATACAAAATGCATCATAGAAATCCTATACCAGTAATTCAATGGCACCATTTCTGACTAAAACATTAACAGTTTAACATGGGATTTTTGACTCATTACCAAATATGGCTCGTGGGAGGTAAACATGCTATGTGAATTTTGTAACCCACAGATTATAATTTTCCATAATGGTAGAATTTATAATTGGTTATATTAGATATAACCAATAAAAATAGGTTTGATCTCCAAGCATCCTCAGACTTGTTTAAGGGCTAAGCTAACTTACTCCAGGCAACTAAGTCCTCTAATGTCATGCAAACCACCTACTGAGGATTTGACCAGCCTTACTCGCAAGACTGAAATGATATCTTAGATCAGACATGCACATTTTATGGCCCCTGGGCCATATCCGGCTGTCCCTGCCCAGCCGGGTTGTCCCTGCCCAGCCCATGTGTGGTCAATCGGAAATTGGCTGTCCCTGCCCAGCCCATGTGTGGTCAATCGGAAATTAGAAATCAAATCTAAATAAACACACTGCAGGGGACAGAGAAGAAACCGTGTCAGGTTCCGCTCTGTGCAGTTGCCGTGTGCTCCTTCAGTTGGCTAACGGCCACAGGAGGGCAAGGAAATAAGCAGTTTTCTGTAACTGTACAGTGCTTGCCCCTTGCCTAAAGCAGCCTGAGGGGTGCTAGTCATCACATGAGGGAACCCGGGCTCGGCCTTCCACCGTCACCTCAGTCAAAGTGTGGCCTTATGGGCAAATGGGTGATTATCAATATCCTGTTTGCCACAATCTAAGTAGTAATGTGGTGATAAACATCTTAAAAGCAAAGAGAATGAAGTTTTGTAGGACTTAATTTCTACAAAAATGCATAAATCTATTTTGCAGTTGTCTGTGGCATCTCAGATTTGAATATGACATGAAACATGAAGCATATGAGGGCATAAAGAGGAAGCGTAAATCTCAGAAGTCCAGGTGCATGGCTAGGAAGGGGGAAGGATGGGAAAGGTTTGCTTAAATCACATGTCAATTGTGGTTTAGTTTTAATGCAACCAAGTCCCTTAAGGATTGTTTTTGCACATCTGACTCAGTCCTGTCAGGTGATTCACTAATATTCCCCAAAGTATAATTTTCTTTGTAATGGATTGTGATTAAATGTCTTTTGAGCAGAGCACAAGCTTCTGATCACTGATAAGATAGATCATACTACTGCATGCAACCGAATTGCATTGCTGCCTGAAGCTCTAATATTTTATGCTAAAGCGTTTTTTTTAAATGCCTCATTTGCCTTTCAAGGAAGTTTTTAGGAAAATTGTCACACTTGCAATTAATCTAAGACACTTAGCTTAAATCTAGTTTTCTCTAAACTTAACTCACTGCTACAGAGATTCAGCAGCATTCGGATTGTACTTTATGTTAAGGATAGTATATCCTTCTTTCAGTAAAGCATTGGAGAGTTTTTATCTTTAAAAATATGAAATTGTGTATTTATTGTGTTTTGGTTGGTGAATTGGCACTACAATTGAGATTTCTAAAAACAGGTAGAAGAGAAAGGGACAATAACTAGTGAGGAAACTGATTTAGTTAAGGTCCATAAACGTTTAACTGAAACTTGTGGATTGCCCAAAATGAGTAACTTTCTGAAAGGCAAATAAGATAGAATACCTGTCTGTCTGTGATGAACCATAATAATGAAAAGGCAGAGCCTCTCAGCTTTTGCTTTTAGTTGGGTCTTCTTCAACAAAACTCTTTGTGATGTGTCAGGACATTGTGAAGATCAGAACTGAAGGAGCTTGAGACTGATAGAACAGTGATGGTGATACTTATATATTTGAAGTGAATGTAAACATCCAGGACCAGATAAATGATATCCTAGGATATTAAAGGAATTAATGTAACCAAGCTCCTATGTGTATCATTGAGGCATCCTGAAGGATTTGTGAATTTCCAGAGGTTTGGAAGATAGTAAGCAGTATTCTCAACTTCAGAAAGGAGAAAGGAGAAAGGGGAAGAGTTAGCTGATTGTATGCTAATCAATCTAACTGACATTGGTACATGAGAGAACCAGGTATCTGGTTTCTCACCCATATATTAGGCCCCCATAGCTTATTTAGTGTGGTGGTTATCTATTTATTTGGTTTTGCTGTATGCATACAATGTTCCTTTGTTTTTTTTAATGTTTAACCAGTATTGGGGTTATAGTATTGATTTAACATGCAAAGCTCTATTAGGATACAAAAATCATATAGATTTATGTTGAACATGAGATATGTAAAAAATAGGAGCAGTACAGGTAGTCCTCATGACCACATATCTTGTTTAATGACCGTTCGAAGTTACAGTGGTGTAAAAACAACAGCTTTGCCACCTCTCCTCACATTTATAAGTGTCATAGCACCTTATGGTCAAGCGATCACCATTTTTGTGCTTCCCAAAAAAATTCTGATAAGCAGAGTTAATGGAGAATGAGGAAGTAAAATTTCAAGTTGCAGTTGTGTGATGTCTTGCTTACCAATTGCAGTAACTCACATAACAAGCACATGGGAAGTGACATTATAAGTTTGTCACAGTCACATGATTTTTCAGTAAGCGACCATGGCATTTAACAATAGATTTGCTGGTCCCAATTGGGGTCACTAAGCAAGGACTATCTGCAATGGATTGTAAACAATGAATCAACAGTGTAAGGTGGCTTGAAACAAGAAAATACAATTTCCGGCTGCATCAGGAATTCAGGAAGTAATATTTCCACCTGCTATTCTATTATACCTCATCTTGAGTACTGTGTCCAGTTCTGATCACCACAATTTAAGAAGGATTTGAAAAAAAAACATATTTAGAGAAGGGCAATGAAGATGTTCAGGTGACTAAAAACAGTAACCTATAAATAGCGATTGAAAGTTCTGGCATAGTTTAGCTGTCTTTCTTTGGATATGTGAAAGAATGTCAAATAGAAGACATCTGTTCCAGAATATAGGACATGAAAAAATGAATTTTAGTTACTGGAAGGCCTCTTAACAATAAGAAGTGTTTGATAATGGAACTGATTATCCAGGAAGATGGATAATCCCTTTTATTGAACTAGTTCTGGTGCAGGCTGCATGGCCATTTTTCTGGGATGCTTGAATTTGGATTCCTTTATAATTAGGCTATTGGATTTGATGCTTAAATAGCCATTTCCAAATCTGCGATTCTAATGTGAGTTCTCTTTCATATTGCAACGTTTTAAGAAAGAAAAATAACCTGGTGGGTATTTATGTTAATAAAATTGGTAGGCAGCCAAAGATTCAAGGGGTGATTCATAGCATTTTCATTCTTTAGTATCTAGTAAATTATTTAATGTTACATAATAGAATTATCTATCTTTAAATGTGAATTTCTTTCTGTTTCACACCATTTTAAATAGTTTACAAAATGGATAATAATTTCTAACAGGTATGTACTCCTATCTTTTAACATTTCAGAAGTTATTTGATATTAAATGATAGATGATGATAATTTGCTCATTTAAAAGACCAATTTTCTTTACGTCGTGTAATCCAGCAGCCCCCTCCCCAATCTTTTGAGCACCAGGGACCGGTTCCACGTAGAAATGTTTTTCTGTGGACCAGAAGGAGCTTGGTTTTGCATGCTGCCTGCATCCCATGGATGGGGCTTTGCTTGTTTGCACAGCCCGGTTTCTGGCATGCTGCGGACAGGTGTTGGTCAATGGATCGGGGGTTGGGGACCCTGATGTAATCAGTTTAAATATATGTTTTAGATATTAAATATTGTTTACATTTTAAATGAAGTTCCAGTGGAAAATGGAAGGAAGGATGCATATTACATATCTCGCTACTAGACTTGACCTTCTGTGCTTTAGAATCAGGTGAGAGTGGAACAATTAAGGAATTGCTTAAGAAATTTTCTAGTTCCCCATACAGGATTTTATATTTAGCCCACGTAGATAAAACATTCATGTTATGGTTTTACCTATGTTTGCCACTATCTAGGTGGGGCATAGGAGCCAGGTTTATGCAAAAGCGTTGTTCCCATGACATCCAGAGAGATTCTATGGTAATTCTGAATGGTTTGAAGTTGTAGCCAGGAGCCTTGCAGTCATATGCTTTTTCGCCTAAGCATTCCCTGCAAGCAATCCTGATTTGAGGCTTGGTAATTCCCATCTTTTCAACATAAGCATTGTATAGGTCCTTGTACTAATGTTACTACTTTATGTAGGGTTTGTTAATTTATTTTTTGCTACTTTGTAGTTTTCAGATGGAAATTTATAATTATCTTCCTTATTTTTTAATCCCTAAGTGGAATTTGATGGAAGAATGAAGTAGTGAATCCTTTTCCATCTTCAACATTCTGTTTACCACTTTAGACTTGGGAACTGGGGTAGTTTTTCAAATGGACAGAAGTTGGGAGGTGGAGTTTAAAAAATAGAAGGGCCCAATCAATTGGTCAAAAGCACTTTAGAGCCAGTGAATTCACACCTGGTCAGGAAATCAGAATAATGTATTGTAGAACCTATTGCTTTTCGGCTTCTGGCAGTAGAATTTTTAAGCTAACAAAAAATTTCATGGATAGAAATAGTGGCTGAGGGTCAGCTGTGCTTACTGCCAAAAAGGACTTCCTGTCCATACAATAAGTATCAGAATCTGTGATTTTTCTCTCTCTAAGGATTTACATTTTTTTTCTCACTAAAGATAAAAAGTTGGATTACTCTGATGGTTTTTCATAAACTGTGCTTGTTAAAAATTATGTTTAAATGCCTACAGTGATTGGGGTGAAAAGTCTTGATTAATATCTCTTGAAATTAATTGTGTCTGGATTTGGGATCAGAGTTTAAACATTCCAAGTTAAAATAATGTAATGAAGTAATTTACTTCATTGTTTTTATAGGGTTACATGTGGAAGAAGGGTCACAAAAGGAAAAACTGGACAGAGCGTTGGTTTGTTTTGAAGCCAAGTGTTATATCATACTATGTTAGTGAAGATTTAAAAGACAAAAGAGGAGACATTGCATTGGATGGCAACTGTACTGTAGAGGTAAAAATAAACAAATGATTGAAAAGTAATACTTTTCTAGAGGATGAATATGAAAATAATTTAACTTACATATATTTCATTCAACCTGTTGTATAAATTCTGGAATTTTTGTTTTCATGGAGAATACAATGGAGTGCCAACTGTAGTGTTCATGAAAAGAGAGGCAAAATCTTTATTTTTAAAAAAATACCCATTCAGGATTCTCTCTTAATTTATGGAATTTTTGTTAACCAGTTAAAAAGAGTAGTATTCTATATAGACTGTGGAGCTGGGTTTTTTTCCTCTGACATGGCTAAAAAAATTGCACACTTTATTTTTATTTATGCTTGTTCCTGCAAAGGCAGACGTGGGACATGTCTTGTAAATATGATTCAGAATAAAGTACTTTCTTTGTGAACAACATTGATCAACACCATTTTCATCTTAATAGTATGGGTGTTCTAAAAATGCAGATCACTCAAATATTTTCTGTGAATACGTTACCTATGGCACATTTTGTTCCATGAAACTGGGAGAAAATTGGGGGGGAGATGTGGGAAAAAAAATTTGGATTTTTTTTTGCCCCAAATAGGCCTTGTTACCTTGTTTTAGGCGGGGAAATGTGATATAACATTTATTTATGTTTAACTTTCGTGCATAGGGGTATTATTGTTGGGATATTTGATATGTTCTGAACTAAGAAACAATATTGTGAATGTAAGTTCAATGTCATATTTGCTATGCTTCATAGGAAACTAAATCTAATTTTCTCTTATTAGGGCTTGCCCGACAAAGATGGCAAAAAATGTCTCTTTCTTATAAATAATTTAGAGAAATGTTTTGAGATTAGTGCCTCTGATAAGAAGAAGAAACAGGAGTGGATTCAAGGTAAACTTTTACTGTTTCGTTTGTTAGAAGCCAGGTGGGAAGCTGTTTTTCTATTCACTATTTGATGGACCCTCTTGTTTTTGGCCTATTGTGAAGTCACTTGTAAATCTAACTATTAATAAGACAATAGATGTCCTACTAAGCTTCAGCCCAATGAAGAGATTGGACAACCTTTTGTCTGAAATGGCATAGGCTCTCGTGCCTGAGCAGGAGGTTGGAACAGGAGACCTCCAGCGTCCCTTCCAACTCTGTTATTCTGACTAGTTATTCTAACTACTATTTCTGTTTCTCTCTTCTGGCCAAATGTTTTGGTTCTGTATTATATATCTGATTGTACATCTGACTGGTTTTATCACAGACTAGCCCCCTTTGCAATGATTATGGTGAAAAATTAATTTCATTGTGTAGAGAGAACTAGCATTATTACAAAGTACAAATTGTATTTGATATTAACTGTTTTCATTCTGATATTTCACATACTATAATTATATATCACTATTACATTATTGATATAGGTACACTGTGGGGTTTTTTTTGGCAAAAAAATGTGGTTTTATTTTTAAAATTACTATGAAGGCCTAATGTTAGAAACCGAAAAGCATTGTAAGACTGAAAAAGTATTGAAGGTATTTATGGGCTTAAACTAGAAATATTTTTGTGGCTATTCTCATTATTTAGCTATTCAGACAATGGTAAATCTGCTGAAATTAAAAAGCCCTTCACCTCATAAAGAGGCACGCCAGAAACGGAAAGAATTACGCCAAAAACTCCAGGCAGAACAAGCAGAACTGGAGAGGCAAATGAAGGAGCTCCAAATAGCAAATGAAAATAAGCAGAAGGAACTGGAAACCGTCCGAAAGGTAAATCTGAGATTTCGTAACATTCTAGAATGTAGGATTAATACTTTAATTGTAAACTATATTTATGAGGCCAGGGATTTGAGGGGACTGTAGAAGTCATTGTTCTTCTTAGTTCTTCTTATTCTTGGTTGATGTTCTTAAAAATATCTTGTCCTTCTAGATAGTAGAGTCTTCTGATTTTGCTTCAGTCTCACTTAAGTTCACAAAGCTGAGAACTGTCAATGTATGATGCCATGAGGGGGTTGTGTTTCAGCCAGCTCACTGCATAATCTGACATTGATTAGGACTGAGAGGGATTGACTGGCCCAAGGCCTCATGACTGGCTCCTATAGCTAAGGGAAAACTAGAACCAGTCTAACCATTCCTTGTCCAGTAGCTTAATCACTACACTGTGGTTCATGACTATAGTAATGTATGTGTTAATATATGGAAATAATATAGTGTACTGTCCTAGGAAAGTGCCTTGAACATTGTCTAAAATCATGTCTTCAGGGCATCAAGAAAGCAGAACAGGTTGGTGAAGTTCCTTCTTAAGATTTCTGTTACAGCATTGCCTCAGGGAATTGGAAATCTTGCATCATTCTTCTTAAATGTACCTGGAAATGTTATGTTATGGAAAACTGAGTGGTCAGGAGAAATTGTTTGTCCCCACAAAGACTAGGGGTGAATATAGATGTTTTACTGGATTTAAAGAAAGAGTTGTTGGAAGAAAAATGCTATGTATTGAAACCACAAAAGTTCTTGTTTGGAATGATAACACAGATGTTTTTCCCAATAATTTGCACATTGCTTATCTTACTTGTTTTACAGTCAAGGAGAGGTTTCTTGGGTGACGCCAGGCACTCAGTTCAGCTTGAAATAATTTTGCAGACTAAGGAAATGATAAGAGTATCTGCTTTTTTTTCTCCTAATGCTTTCATATGCATGCATATTTTATGCCTATGAAAATATAACTGTCTTTAAATAATAACTAAGATGCCAGATCTTCATTGGCAGCTTTGATCATTGCAGAATTGTTAGGATAGTTCACAGCTAAAATTTGACATATACACATCTAAAATATATTTAATGAAGATTGTAGCATGAGATATATTTTACATCTGAGCAATTTCAGTGTAAAATGAAATGAGCATTCAAGCAAAGAATAAATACAAAGAGCAGAATACAGCACGTAAAAGCTATTCTTTATATATTTCAGCCAGATTCTAAAGGAAAAGTTCCAGTATTAATCAACCTAATGAATCCAAAATAACTGAGAATACTTATGAAATGAGGCAGGAGTATTGTATCACTCTGAAGTTCTGGAAAAACATTATGTCATAGATGCAGAATTTGGGTATTTTACACTGATGATGGATTTATATATATATATATATATATATATATTAAGCAGCATAGCAACCTAACAAAAACAAGAATTAATTCAAGTTTGTTGAATCAGTGTGTTAATTCAAACCTTAAGTTTAATTGTTGATAGAAAGAAATGCCAGTTCAGCCAAGCCAAATTACCTGAGTCATTGAAATGTGCCTTCTTAACAGCAAATTGAGAGAATTAGGAACCAATAGTGGTGCTACTGTAAGCATTAAATGTTGCACAAGTACTCCTTTATACTACTTCCTTGTTTTCATTTAACCAAACCATTCGGAAACTTCTAATTAGGCGTGCCTCAAAATATGTGGGGATAACTCAGTTCCCAAATTTCTCATACTTCTTGTGCAACAATATATTATAGTTTACTTACTTTGATAGAGTAAATTTGAGCTAGAAGGAACAGGTTTTGCATGAGTTTTGAGCATTGACTTTGCTATTTTTGGAAATGCTTATCTTATCTCCAGCTCTACAGAAACCTATGTAGAGTTTAATCTTTCACCAACTTTTTATTGTTTATGCACCATTTGAGAGCTGATATTGATTGATCTTTTCAGAATGTTTTGCATGAAGCCTCAGGGAAGACTTGGAGGTCCTTACCTTACCCCTTTTTGATACACATAATTTCTTTCTTTTTAATTAAAAATATATATATACCAATATATATTTACCTTTGATAATTTTTTTTGCTTTTATCAAAAAATGTTAGAAGTATGTTTATAGGTACAGACTAAATATCTGTACTTTTGTGTGTACATTAACTGTAAATGGATGATAATTGTTTTCTTCCTTTGCCCAGCAACTAGATGAAGCAGCCGCTCGAGCGTCAGAAGAAGAGACAAAACGTCTGCAGACTCAAATGGAATTACAAGATCGATTCAGTCTTGAACTGGAGAGAGAAAAAATGGTACATGTCAGCAAAAGAATGGGCTAACTGTGACATGGTTTCTTTAATGATATATTTACAGCATATACATGTTTGAACAAAAAGGAAAAGCTGCAAACGTTCTTTTTCTCTTTCATGGAAAAAGGCAGCACTGCTTGTACTGAAGGATATTGAAGCATTCATTCATTTCTTGTTTTCTAGGTAAGACAGAAAATGGAAGAACAGGTTGCTCAGAAATCATCTGAGCTTGAGCAGTACTTACTGAGAGTCAAAGAACTTGAGGAAATGTATAATCAGCTACAGGAAGCTTTGGAGGATGAGAAACAAGCCCGTCAAGATGAGGAAACTGTCAGGAGACTTCAGGCCAGGTCAGTGTGTAATTTGATAGAATTGGATGCTAAAGCTGTCAGTCATTTATGTTCCAGAAGGAAGGATGGCAGAAACATATAGAAACTGTAGACTGTCCAGGTAACCTAAATATCATTGTAGTAGTGGTGAATATCTGTAGCTTGGGTGTAGGATGAGGGTGAAGGTTTTTTTTTCTGAGCTTATCAGTTGGTTTCCAAACATTTTGTTCTGAAATGTTTGGAAACCAATCTATAAGCTCAGATAATGAACCTTCACCCCTAAATAGCATCCTTACATTTAAAAAGAGTTCTCTGTCCTTGAATCATTCTGAAAGATAGTTTCCCTCTTTCTGCTTCTCAGCATATTATAGATAGTACCACAGAGATGTAAACAAAATATGTCCTGTGGAATTGTTTATAGATCAAGAGCCTCGGTGGCGCAATGATTAAATGCAGCCCTGCAGTCTCTGCTGACTTGTTCAACAGATTGTCAGATCGAATCCCCAGGCTCAAGGTTGACTCAGCCTTCCATCCTTTCTAA
>JANHGC010000004.1:143645-154955 GCA_027560395.1 Boaedon fuliginosus | reverse complement strand
GGGCCGCACCAGCACCTCCCTCAACAAGGCATGCTGAGGGGGGGGGGGGTGAAGCAAGCGAGGGCAACAGAGCACAGCCGAGATGGGCCTCCTGCACAAGCCACCTTTCCTTGGGGAGGGGTGTCCATCCCCACCACCCTCCATCCTTCTATCCCACTGTAGGAAAGCCTGCCAGGGCTCCTCCGGCGTGGATGGGCTGAGCGTCGGTCTTCTTTCCGACCACCCACTCACCCCCTGCGGTGTTTACCCCAGCTAAAACGGGAGCAGCTTCTGCTTCACGGGGGGGGGCGGCGGTCATCGATGACAGAGAGAGAGAAATGAGAGAGAGAGACAGACAGAAAGAGAGAGAAGGGAGGAGAGATGAGAGACAAAGAGATGAAAGAGAAAGATACAGAGAAAGAGAAACACACACACACACACAGGTAAAATGTAGAAAGGAAGGAAAGTGAAATCAGGAGGGGAGTAGAAAGGAAGGTAAAATCAGAGGTGGGAGAAGGAAGGGTTAGGGAGCGGCATGCTGGATTTATACTGGTGGTCCCTGGAATTTAAACTTATGAATTTGGTGGTCCCTGAGGTAAAAAAGGTTGGGGACCCTGGTGGAGGAACTTTAGACGGAAGTCATCTCAGTTAAAATTTATTAAGGAAAGTGCATTATACATTAAAGGAGAGAGAGGAGTCAAGATAGACAGACTTCTTTTGATGGTGCTTTAATTAGAATATTCTCAAACTTTCATAGTAATAAAATTGGTAGTGGCGGTATGATATTTTTGGTACAAAGTCAAAATGTATTAATTTGAAAATTCATGTTCAGCTGAACCATTTTATTAATATTATTTGGTTTATTTATAATATATTCATTTTATTTGTTTATTTCAAACCACCTTGTTATACATAAGGATGAAAGGCATTTAATTTTTTTTTAGTTTAAATGCTTTTGATTGGCCGCATTTTTAATATATTTTCCCCAGCTATATTCTCACATGACTAATCATAAAGCAAAGTTAGAACTAGATTTTGACACATGTAATAAATTAGGTTTAAATTACTAAATCTAAAATATTATTTCTTATAGGTTCCAAGAATTCCTATTTGATCACTAACTGGGGACCGGCGGCCTTCACTGAAGCTGAACTTGAGCAAAGAGAGAAGAGTTGGAAAGGGAAAAGGGGCACTTCTGATTAGCAAATGTGGCTGAAATACAATTGGGGGCCGCATGGAGCAGGAAATCTGATAATTAAATAAAATATTGTTATACCAATTTATTGCATATACTATATGCTAGCTCAAGATACTTAAATAATTTGAATACAAAATAAAAGTTCTACTGCACAACATGAATTATAACAGTATTTCTGAGAGAGCTAAGTAAAAGTTTATATAAACTGAATAAATAAGTGCAATTTATGAAAATGTACTGGTAAATGATGTAATTTGAAGTGTGTTCTTTTTAAATTTGGAATTGGACAAGTTGAATGAACTAGAACACATTGAGAATATAGTGAGCTTTTTTACCCATATTGTTAACCTAGGTTGATTAGAAAATTATGAATGTACCCACCTACTTTTATGTCTGGGGCAATAAAAGCTTATTATGTGAACAGTAGGAAGATTGTTGTCTTTGGTAAATCCAGGCCAAAGATACATGGAGAAACAGCAGTTTGGACCAATATATCAGTATATTAGTGGCGCAGTGTATTAGTATGTGACTGAAATACTTTCCCCATATAAATACAGAATATATTCTCAAGTAGTAATTTTGGAATCTTAATAATCCTATAGTTTGAAAGGAAGAAAAAGAAAGAAAAATTGAACACCTCACAGCCTCCTTTTGATTTTTTTATCATTACACTAATAGCCTGAAGACAACAAATAGCTGAATATCATTTTTGACTTTGTTGAGAGATGGTTAGGATCTTGACTGAGAAATTTATAATCTAATCTTAGCTATGTGAACATATTTCTTCTGTGAAAATATGCATAGGGTTATCAATAGGGTCAACCAATTGATTACAACCGATTCAAAGTAATAATCTATCCATGTTCACTAAATTTCCTTAATTTCGTATATAGTCCAAATACAACTAATAATTGCTAAATTATTTTGCAGGTAAATGTAGCATTAATATAATAGACTTAAAAGTAATGAAGTTTATAATATTATCAGTAGATTCTCTATAGCTCAGTTATTTCCAAAATGAAATATTACTTTGAAAAAATCAGCTAATCAATTGTGGAAGTTATTAGGAGAATCATGCAAATGCTGTCAAATAACTGCCCATTCATTTAATTAAAAACTATGGAACTCTCATATAAGTTGAAATTAGAAAAATGTGCAGCATAAATAATGCTGACTGAATTGGAAACTTCAAAATTTGGGCCTTTTTAAGAGAAGAAGCTGATAGGTAGGCAAAACTCATCTCAAACATCATCTTCCCAGGAGGAAGTAATCTTGGATTATTTGTTTTTGTTTTGAAACTATATTGTGGTTTTATTAATGAGATTTGGTGTTTTTTTGAAAAAAAAATTGTCTAGAAAGATAATATATGAAATAGTGAAATAACATTCAAAATAAGAAATGAACAACTATAGATGGATTACAACAGTGTTAGCTTCTTTATGTAGTTTCTTTTTTTTAGGAGAGATATTGCATCAGTTCATGGAACTGCCTTGAGTCTGGTCACTGAAGCAATTATTCCGTCACACATCAAAGGAAAAACTATCGGCTAAGCCATGGGGTTTCCACCAAGAATGGAAATAGGCCCCTTCACATTGATGGAAATAATTTCTGTATATGCAAAATAGCCTGTCAGAATTGGCATCTGGAAGTAGGACTTTTATGGAGCTACATCAAAGGGAGGCATCATTGAAGATCATAAAGTGAAGCATCAAATTGAGGCTTTGCACAAATCTTCCTTTTTATTTTGTTGTGTTTTGCTAACTGAAAAGTGTTTATAAAATAACTTCAACCTGTTTAATGAGTATTATAGTTTAATATTAAGTTTTCTTAAATGTGTAGTTACTGTACAGTAATCATGACTTTTTATGTTGTTGATATATAAACATTCTAGTTGGATAGGAACCAACAATACTGTACTAGGAGTGTTGTATTCTGGTGTCTCCAGAGAAGCCAGTTGAGATATATTTATAATATCAAAATTACCACGTCATTACTGTTAATTTACATGTTAAACTATTTGTTGTGCTAATTACAGTTGGACCAAATTAAGAAACTGCCAGTTTTTCATGTGTTCCATTTTTTTTGCTTTCGTATTTGTTAAAATAAATAAGAACAACTTTAGTATTTGCACATTTATTTCAGCTTATGTTTGGCTTTGAGTTGGATAGAATGGATAACTAAATACAAATGTAAAGATTTTTTTCTTGTTACAACCACACTTTCTCTTTATTTATGATACTTAGTATTCTTGTAGGAAAGGGATGGCTAATAAAGCATAGGCTAATATTCAGTAGGAAAATATTTATTTTTGATGATGCCTTTTTCTACAGCTTTTGGTAAAAGTAAGCTGTATGACATATTAAGCCACTATAGAATTTAACACTCCCCTTTCTTGCTTAAAACCCTACCAAATATCTTCTAACAGGAAACACCCCCCACACACACACACACAAAAACCAAAGGGTGAAAATCAACTTTAAAAAGTATGCCTTTTGTAGTAACTTCACCACTGTATTCTTGTGACCCTCAGGACTCATTTTAAAATGCCTAGATCCTAATGACAAAAAGTATCCCTTCCTGTTGTAAGATATATAAGAGTTGTGTTGATAGATTGAGATACATATGTACTTTCTCATTAAATAACACGAATGAACAGATATCAAAATAACTCAGCCTGTATAATACGGATTCCCATGATTTCAGTCCTTCATTCACAGAGACATTTTTTTTTATTAAAAAGTTTTACAACCACAAAAACAAAAACAAAACCCCCCCCACAATTTTTCCCGTTTTTGGTTCCATATCTATTTTGCATATAATCAATCCATTTTTTCCAATCCAAAACATATCTTTCTTTTGATTGATCTTTCAGAAAAGCCGAGATCTTTGCCATTTCTGTAAAATTCCATTTCTTCTGTTGTAGGTAACTCTTATCTCTTCCAGTACTGTGGCACTAATAATCTGCTATTATTATTCACAGAGACATTTTGTGGAGACTGATATCAGGTAGATGGAGAATTATGAAAACTATGTAAGGAGACAGTTTTTTATCATTATAATGGGTTGTGATTTGCAGAGGTTCTTCCTTCCCCACCACCACCTACAGTTTGGTCAAATGTCTTAATATTTCAGAGCAGTGAAATGCTCATTAACAGAGTATATTCTTTGCAGTTGGTTGATAGTCAGCTAAATGATTTCAGGAAATGGATCTGTAATTAAAACTGCCATGTGTTGAAGATAAGGGCTGAACACTCACCCTTCAAATTTGCAGGGCCTTTAGCTCCATTTGATTTTGTACTTGCTTTCAATTTTATTCTTCCATTTAACCTACTTTTAATTAGATAAGACTTGCAAAGCTCAATGTGAGTCATCTTGATTATGCCTTACTCAGAAAGCCCTTTCAGCATGTCAGATCTACAAAATCACATCAAATGACCTCATGGTTTGCTAGGCATTGTGCATAATAATTAGTTCATTCTACCACAAATTTGAGTTGTCTATTTTGTATATTTGTAGAAAAATAAATATGGCTTTACTGCCCCCTAGTGGTGTTTTCTAAAGTGGACTGCACAGACCAAAACTTCAATTGAAACATCCATGGAATGCAATCTAGCCAGAATTAATAAATGAGGGAATCGCTGGAAACAAATCTTTGTCATAAAATCAGTTTTCTAAGCATGAAAAAGACAGGGTTGAAAAACAAAAGATTCATTTCTAGACCTCCTTATGCATATAATCATTTTATTTGCTTTTACAAGCTAGGTATTATAATTTTTAAAAGTAGGGGAATAAGAGTACTTCAAGAAAAAATTAAAAGAATAAACAAATGGTATAGATACTATACCATTTATTTATTCTTTTAAATTTTAGTTACTATAAAGACTTAATGTGTCAAAATATCTGACATAAGCCACAAATCTAAAATATGCTGCCAATATGTTCCCGGTCAAGGGAAACTCAAGGTGGCTTATATAAATCATGTATCTGTTGAACTTTAAAACTATTTGGTTAAAATAATTAAAATCAATAAGAGGAAAAAACTACAGGTAGTGCTCGATGTACGACTTCAATTGAGCCCAAGATATCTGTTGCTAATCAAGACAGTTGTTAAGTGAATTTTGACCCATTTTGCAACATTTCCTGCCACAATCGTTAGTAATATGGCTGTGAAGTGAATCTGGCTTTCCCACTGACTTTGCTTGTCAGAAGGTTGTAACTGTCATACTGTAGGTATTAGGCAATTGAGAAACAACTGAATTTTAATCATGTGACCATGGGATGCTGCAATAGTCACAAGTGTGAAAAAGGGTCATAAGTCACTTTTTTCAGTGCTGTTGTAACTTTGAGTGGTTACTAAATACAGTAAATAGTTGTAAGTTGAGGACTACCTATTCATGTATAATACATGAACAGAGTACTGCAGATTACATGAACAGAGTACTGCAGACAATGTGTGTAGATTATATTTCAAAATATAAACTCTAAAATTCAATTTTTAGCACAATTCCATGTACAGAATGGTAATTGTAACTTACAATTACATTCCAAACAATAATGTCTTATATATCAAACTTACTTTTGAATATGAAGTTATTCTATTCTAGACATTGAAGCATCTTCCCACAATTTGGTTAGCCATTATTCTATAGAGAGGATCAAAGATCTTTTCTTATAAAAAACCATATAACACCTTTCCAGCTGTTAACATATATAATGCCAGTTCAGTACACTTTGGGGGAAAAAAAGTATGATTTAGGATGAAATGGAATTGTGACTATGAAAATAGCATTATTCCTTCCTTGATTTTCATAACCTGAGTAGCAAAAATGATTTTCTAAATTGTCCAATTCCAGTCTGTTTCAATTCACTGATGTTTAAGATACCAATGCATAAGAGTTTTATTTAATTTTTCACTGTGTTGTCCTTTTCCATGTCCTTACTTCTAACTTTCTGTGTTCCTATTGTAATTCTGCTTTTGGACTTCACTTTCTTTTTAAGTATGGCAATACATGCAACTATATGTCTCAGAAGCTTTAGTCTACCAATTTCATAAACACCATTAGTAATCCAAAAGCTCCTCAGCGCTTCCTCAGTAGCATGTTGAAAGCCCTTTGACCTGAGAGATACATCATCTGGGACTATATTGTTAATTACTTTATATTATCTATGTTGTTTCCTTGGTAAAATACAAGAGTGGTTTACCATTGTCTTTTGCATAGCATGTCAGTAAAGTGATTGATTGCCTCCAGCATCTTCCTATATTGCTGTTGACTAATTTAGGTGCATAGTTGATTTATTTGAGCAGCTATGATGACTTTGGTTGACCCTGCAGAGATTACAGGTAGTCCTCAACTTACAACAATTCACTTAATGATCACTTGAAGTTACAACAGCACTGAAAAAAGTGACATGACCACTTTTAAGACTTATGTCTATTGCTATATCCCCATGGTCATGGGATTTACATTTGGATGCTTGACTACTGACTCACATGATGGTTGCATGTGACCCAGTGTCCCTGGGTCATGCGACCAGCTTCTACAACCTTGACAAGCAAAGTCAATGGGGAAACCAGTTTCATTTAACAACTGGGTTACTAACTTGACACTGCAGTGATTCACTTAACAAATGTGGCAAGAAAAGTTGTAAAATGGGGCAAAGCTCACTTAACAAATTTCTCAGCAACATAAATTTTGGGTTGTAAGTTGAGGACTATCTGTATATACTTTTGGTATACCCTCCCACCATCTTTCATCACCCCTCTTAGGAATACCCCTGCTCCACAATGAGGCACTGTAGCAGGACTTGGATATCTATGTAAAGTAGTTTTACTAAAATATTTTAAAGGTTTATACTAAACTCTAAATGGAAAAACTAAATGTACAATTCCATATGAATGTCTACTCAAACAATGACATCAATAAATCTATACAATCAAATGATAATTTGGCATTGGACTGGGTGAAACTTTGTGCCAGACTAGTTCTGATATAATTCTTCAGATAATCTTGTTTTAAGAAGATTACAAACTATGTGGTAAGGGCTGCATCATAGGAATTGTTTTTCAGTGGTTTAATTCTGGGAAATTGTAATAGAAGTAGTCATACCTGAATATCATCCTGCTGTGTACTTGAAGATAATAAGCTAAAGCATTTAGGAGAACCAGTTTGGTGTAGCAGTTAAAGGCACTATGTTAAAATAATGGGAGATTCGTAGGCTGGTCTTAGCTATGAAGCCAGCTGGATTACTTTGGGCAGTCACTCCTCAGTCCTAGCAGGAGGCAATGATGGGGAAAAAATGCTTCTGAAAATGTTGCCAAGTCAACAGCAGGGACTTTTGTCCAAGTAGCCACTAAGAATTAAGATTGACTAGGAGGAGCAAAAGGGGAAAAAAAGATTAAAGGTAGCATGCATGACTGCAACTTTGGCATCATCCATACAAAAGAGTGAATCATTTTTAGTTTAAATAAGACCTGGAAATATCAGGCAAGCCTCTTGCCAACAATGAAGAATTGCTAAAATTGCTTTTTTATGTAGGCGGCTTTTATGTATTAATTGTGCCCATGTATGTGTGAGACCCAATTCTCAGAATCTAAGAAGAAAAATTATTTGGAAATTTCACCTTTGCCTACTTTATACATCACTACCACAAATCCAGAGGCTCTTGGGTTTGTATGTATTTGTACATGAATGCTGTATGCACATATGCACACACACATATTTAAGGCCTCTTCCCAGCTACAAATGTAGCCCAAGACTGGTGTGAAAGGTACATGACTGATCAGTAGCCAGGTCTAGGGCAACTGTCAAATGTAGGATCCAATCTGGGTCGCTCACCAGGATCAGCGGTTTAGTCTTCCGAGCTTTCAAACATGTGCTGGAGACCATCCTCTGGCAATTTCTTTCTGCCCGAGTGTGTCTGTCATATGTTCCTGGAAAAGAAAACCTGTGGAACTTTTTTTAGAAAGTATCTTGGAAAATCCATTTACTGAATTTTAAATGTGTTGTCTGTAGCAGTTTGTGTTTCAGTGTATTTTGTGAAAATTGGATTGAGTAAACCATAGTGGAAACAATCATTGTAACATGCTATGCAAACACAGTCTTAGAGCAGGTGGCAGCAGCTCCTGCTGACATTGAAAAAAATATGGAGTAACTAAGAACACACAAAGTTTTTTGGCTTTTTATGTATGTCCTCCATATACTGTTACTTGGAGGATTCCCAGGGTAAGAGAGACCTGTTTAAACAACCTTCTTACATTAGCATAAATCCTGTGTGAACATGAATGTTCATTACAGAGATCAAACATGAAGTTTCATTTATTTAAAACCTATGTACCTTACTTGGACAGAGCTCCTATCGAAAGCATCTTAGCCATCTGTTTCAAGGTAATAGGACTTCAGCCAAGAACATTGTAGGGTATCTTCTATATTCTTTGCTTGCATTACATAAGGGCTGCTTGCCAATTTTTGCTATGGCAAAATCATTAATTGCAGAAAACACCTACCAGCTGCCTGTACTTGTTCCATTTGCCTGGCTGCAGGGTCTAGAATGTTACTAGGGCAAAGGTGATGATTTGAGTTTGTGTTTTTCTTTCAAAGAAACCTTGAAGCACATTTCTGGTTTTGAATTTGTATCTAAAATAGGAGTGGAGATGCTGGGGCTCCCCAAAGCTTAGGTGTAGCACCTGAAACCATTCCAAAATTAGGACTATATTGTAATTTTTGGTGGGGGGGGGGGAAGGCCAACCGATTCAATAGGTAATCTTATTCATTACATTTAACTTTAAATGGAATAAAAAGTAAATTTAGCTTTGGTTTTTGTTCTTCTAACACTTAGTGTTTCCTCCCCTTCAAAGGCTGTATACAATCTTCAGGCCTGCAAAAAACAAACAAACAAACAAAAAAACTGTACCCAACAATTATAGCACATGGGCTAAATCGGGGTGGAAGGAGAAATAGTCTTATTCAGCTTACTTGCTTTTTGCTTAGGTACCATACCTACCATCAACACTTTCCTTAATCTTTCATCCCTCTGTCCATGCTGCCAAGAGTTAGTTGGGATACTCATTGTAATAAATAAATAAAAGGTAAAATGGGAAGGTTCCTAATGAGGAATGAGTGTTAGATATTGTCAAAACATGTTGTACCAATGCAGGACTGAAGGGGTTAAAGAAGAACTCTATTAACATATGCTCCTTGCTGGCCAATTAAGGAGTGACTGTGAAGACTTTGTCCAGAACTCTCTTTGCACTCCTCACTTCTATCTTGGACTTCTTCGTGTGTGGACTTCTTCTAATATCTGCTTAACATAGACAGGGTAACATTTGAATAGAATACTCTATTCACTGATATCTGTATATATGTAAATAAATAAATAGTTTATTATTATAAGTAGTATCAAGATTCGAGTCTTAACTTAGTCACTAAGCGGCTAGCAATGACCATCGAATCATATATACCTCACAATGAGCCTTTAAGAGAGCTTCCCTTGACATTTCAGGCAGTCCCCAGGGTTAAGAACGTCCAACTGAAGTTTGACCTTAGATACGAACAGGCTCCCTGTTACTAAAAATGGTGGATGGTGTTCTCCTTTCTTGATATGATGAAGGCCTGAAGCTGCACCAGACTTTAAGGAACTGCTGTAAACAGGATGTGTATTAAATTGTTGACTCCAATACAAGTAGTTCTTCTTGCTAATTATCCCAGCAGTGCAGGGTGAGTATTCCCAAGATCGCAGGTGTGTGTGGGAAAAAGGATTATATGATTTGCCCTTCACTCACTTTCTTTGTGAATTAAGTTCTGCAAGCTTTCCCTGCCATTTGGGCTCACCCAGCTGTTTGAGGTCTTGTCCTTCTGTTACCTGAACGGGACAGGTAAACTGAAGTAAAATTATACGCATAGTGGTGGCAGTCAGGTGATTTTCAATTAGTAACTGCTTTGCTTAATGCTCAGTTGTCTGTCTGAATTGTAGTCATTAAATTTCTTACCTGTAGTCCTTTACAGAGCCAGGTCCAAAAACTTTAACGGTTACAAAGGCTTTAGTGATTAATATCAACATCTTAAATTGAGCTCAATAAACCGCTGGCAACCAGGTGGAAATAGTTTAATATGTGCCGCTTCTATCTTATTTTGTGGAGAATATCCAGGTACAAATCTAGAATTAAACAAACATAAATCCATGGCTGATTTATTAATTATTTATTACATTTATACTATCCAGAGACCTATAAGCCTTGGGCTAGAATCTTTGGTAGATCTGCTAGGTTAGAGATGAGGTGGAGGATTATTTATTTATTTTTATTTATTTATTTATTCGATTTGTATCCCGCCTCTCTTCACCCATCAGGGGAACTCGAGGCGGCAAGTTTATTAATTCCCTTGGGCCAATTGTGCTTTTTCTTAAATAACATTTTTAATTTTGTGAAACCACCTAAAGTCATTTTTGGAGTTGGATGGCTTAGAAGTGGAATGAATAAATAATAACATTTGCACTGATGACAAATGTGTTGCTAGAAGAAAGGATGAAGCTAAAGCACAGATAACTATTGTCAAAATTTATCAGAGAAGATTGCAATTGGGGTGTCAAATCTTATGTTTTTATCTTAAATTGGACATAGATTAGGATTAAGCCTCCACAATTTGTAGAGTGCAAAGGAGCACACTGATTGATTAAAAAACAGTGTCAGTGCAAAGGATTACCTGGCAGGTTAATTAGCCATTTGGAAGATAGTGGAATGGCAAGAGTGCTGGAGCTGGTGGATGAAGCCTGCAGCAATTTCTTACCAGCACAGTTTTAGGAGTGACAGCAACAGTGCTAATGAATTTATTATTTTCTATAAAAACTAAAGGGTCGCAGAAGGCTGCTTGGAAATTATTAAATCAGTCATAAGATTGCAATATTCCAGTATTTCCCTGCCACAAAGAAGAGGCAGGCAACTTATTTTCTAAAGCACCAGAGAGCAGGTCAAGAAACAATGGATGGAAACTAATCAAGGAGGGAAGCAACCTGTAATTGAGGAGACATTTCCTATCAGTGAGAACAATTAACCAGTGGAAAAGCTTGCCTTCAGAAGTTGTGGGTGCTTCATCACTGGAGGTTTTAAAGAAAAGACTGGGCAACTACCTGCCTGAAAT
>JANHGC010000004.1:101754-115694 GCA_027560395.1 Boaedon fuliginosus | reverse complement strand
ATTTTAAGTTTTGAGATATGATAGAACCTAGAAACTTGAAGGACTCCACTGTTGATACTGAGTTGTTTAGTATTATAGGAGTATAAATGCGAGTATAATATTGTATGCAAATAAGTTCCCCTTGATCGGGAAAATGAGGCGGGGTATAAATCTAAATAAATAAAAATAAATAATGCCATGCTTTTGCCAAAGAGCCTGAATAATTTATCTTCTTCTTGTGCCATATCCATCATTGGGCATTGGCGATCATGTTGGCAATCCTATTTTTATCAATAGCTGCACTAAAAAGTTCTGTTGAATAATTTATGGTGAATGTTAAGTATATAAATCTATTCATTTATATCCCATTTATTCATAACCTCAATACCACAATACTGTCCTTTTATCTATTTTTCCTCACAACAGCAGTACCAGCTCCATTGTTCTATGTTGACCCAAATTGTGATTTTTGTGAGTTGGTGGTTCAATAAATTTCTTCAGTAAATAAACCAATCTCAGTTTGAGAGAGAATGAATGACCCAAAGTTACATAATAAGATTCAGTGACTAAGGCTGGACTACGGTAGAAGCTAGGTTTTCTTCCAGCTATCCCAGCCCCTTAACCACTATACCACACTTTATTTATTTTGTATGGCGTAACAGAATACAGCATTAGTGCATAACATTCACCAAAAAAGCATATAAAATGTGAATGAAAATATAAAACACTACTACAGTGAATTATTTAAAAATGTGTAATATAACTGATTAAAAAATATGAATAAAATTAAATTATGTATTAGCAGTTACTAGATTGGCTAAGCCTATCGCTGGATATCTAGATTGTTTAGCCATTGGACAGCCCTGCCCTAGAAATTATGTAGTCCTTGCAGGGATCCATGGAACCTGAGGGGGCATTCCGTTGCAACATGATATAAAGTTTCTGGGATGTTCTCAAAGTCACAGTTAGTATTATCAATCAACCCCCATTTGTAATCCCAATTTTGCACCTGCCACAGTTTGGCTGAGCACTATCCAGTTTTTCTTTGGAAGATCAAAGCCAGAGAGGCATTGTACTGAAAATAGACACTAAATTAAACTATACCACACTGATGCACAAGGAGAATGGATTTGAAGATGCCAGTGGGCCTGGGGAACGCAGAGCAGGATGGAATCCATTAAATGGCGGGTGTGATGTGTTGTTGCTGGGGCAGAGGGTGGGGGGTTATTTTATTATATTATTTTATTAATTTATAATATGATTCTTTTATAAGTTTTATTGTTTTTATATGAGGTTTTTATATAAGGTAAGCTGCCTTGAGTCGCCACATGCAAGTATGCAGCAATATAAATTTCCCAAATAAATAAAAAAATAAGATAGCATATATTAAAGACCAAGTGGCAACTGTGCTTGACAGAAAAATGGACAATTGAAAGATGTACATAATAGCTACAGAAAATAGATGAATTTATGTACTTTGTAGAATGATTATTAAAAATGGGAAACAGAAATTTGGAGTCATGCAAACTGGTAGAAAGTAAGCACTTTATTGAGAGGAAAGAATGTTTATTGAAAAAAGAAAGAAAAGTGCTTCTGCTTGCCTTGTTAAGTGGAAAGGATAGTTAAGTCTATCAAGAGAAGTATAAAAGTTGAATAAAATGGGAATACTTGTTATAAAACTGGAGGAAGGGTCATGAATGAATGGATGCTGAAAGAATGTGGATTGCATACAAAAATGAGTAGTAAGCACATTAAGATACTTTAGTCACGTAGTAAGAATAAGAATAGAACTGCAAAACAAGCATACAAAGGAGAATGAAAGAAGAATGAATCAATGGGGAGACTGAAGAATCATGTTAGATGGAATTGATTAGATTCTGGAAAACATTTGTGAGAAATTTAGAGACTAGAAAACATTCTAGTGTTATGAACAGAACTTCTGCTAATAGTTTTAAGGAATCTGTTTTAATTCTTCTCTTGACTGAAAACTTTTATCCTAGAAATGTTTGTGCTGGAAATTACTTAATTAACTAATTAATTTGGCATTAATTATTAATTAAGTACAGGGGAAATGAGGCGGGGTATAAATAAAATCAAACAAATAAATAAATAAATAAATAAATACCTGGGTATTAACTTGTCTTTTCATCATTTTATAATGTAAACAAAGTTTTTCAACTGTATTCTGAGGAACATCAGTTTTTTGTGCGAACTTTATGAGTTTCTGTAGGAGCTGTGAGTTTAAAAAAACCACAACCAGTTTGCAATCACTGGAGTTCTGCCTCTTGCTAAGGTTATTTTTTTAAACTTAAATAGATACTGGGTCCTGAAAAAAAATTTAAACAGTCATAATATATGGAGAATGACAGTGTTGGGTATCTTTACAAATTAATCAAACAACAAACAATATCTTCTCCCCATTGGCATGTAGTAATTGAAATTGTAACTGAATTGTAAAATAGGCATTTCAAATATCCAGGTTCAGGATAAATCCCAAGTTCCTTACCTATGGAGGAGAATTTACACATTGCACATTGCATTACACTTTGACTCTTGCCACTGCTTTAGAGAATGTGGAGTAGCAGAACATTCATTTAATTCTGAGCAAACTGGAGTATACCTCTTCTATACTCGATACTTGATTAAAAGCAACTTTCGTTGTTTGAGAAAGAAAACTCATCTGATGTCTAAAATACCGAGTTTCCCCTCATATTTGCAATTCTGCAAGGAACTCTATACCAGAGTTTGCTTAGATAAGTAATATATAGGATAATTTATTGATTTTATTTCCTACCTTGTATATATGATTTAGTGCATTCATTCTCCTTTCTTTCCCATGTACAAGGATATTTGACTTTGTTCTTTAAGAAAAAGTATTATGTTTGTGTAAGAGTCAAAAAGGAGAAGTGCATTTAAGCTCTTTCTATTAGGACTGTTGAAACCCTGCTGACCACTAAGAGTAAGGAAGCTTTTTTTAGCTCTTTACTGCTATCTTGTGGTCAACTGAGTGTTTGCAGTGTAGGTCTGGGATCTTTTTCCTAGCGTTCATGTCTCTGTCAGAAGAATTATCACCCTTTCTTTGCTGGGCAGACAGGCTTAACTAAGGATGAGATTTATTTTCCCTTGAATTTAGCGAGACCTATTCCCACATAAAATCAGACAGCATTTTGCGAAACTCTATATGGAATTTATTTGGGAATGGTAAAATCCTGGGAGCTACCAAGCATTTCTATAAATGAAGCAACTACAGCCAATGGTATGTTTGATTGATACCCATAACAAAATAATAAAGGGAAAGGATTTGAAGCACAGAACACACGGCTGTTGTCACACTTGTGACTTGTTTGTGCAAATGAATATTGTGGAAGTATGGTTTTATGTTTGCATTTCCAGCTCTAAAACAATGATCTGAGATGGAGCCCCAGAAATAATCAAAGCTTAAAAATCAGTGTTAATGAAAACAAAACTTAAGCATATTAATTACCCAGGCTAATAAACAGCCTGATGAACAATGTGAGGAGAGGTGATTCTGCCTGCCTTAAATAAAATCCAGCTACAAAGCAATTGGGCTGTGTCACAAATATTGTCACTGCATTTAACTTTCCTAACAGCTGTGTTATCACAGGGATTGTTTTAAAATGTTATTTATCTGTTTTAGGCACAATAAAGTTTTATTTCAAGTGATTTAGTCAGACTTAGTCAGGCCAATTTATATAAACAACTTTTCAAAAATTCAAGGGTCATTCTCAAAATATTATCCCCCAAAAGAGAGATCTTAATCTTACAAAGGACACCTCTTTCCTTTATTTGTCTTTTATTTATTTTATAAACAATATCCTCCTTTTAAAAAAAAGTGTTCCAGCCTTTATTGAAAAAGAAGAAATATTCTTGAGTGCATGTTGTTCTTATTTCCAACTCATTTAAATCATGGCAACCATTTTGACTAAAGAGAAAACAGAGGTTGTTCCCATTGCCTTGTTCTTGTTGCTTTTAAAATATATATATTTTTAAAAAAAAGAATTAAAAGAACATGCCCTGCCCATAAAATATTGGTTACAAAAATAAGAATAGAAGGAAAACTGCAATGACAACATCAGGTGTGGTAGGTCTAACTGTTTGGTTGCTACACAAGGCCTGTTTCCAGCTGTTTTTATTCCTTGCTGTTTCTAGATGTCCTTTGGGGTCTCTTGGGCTGGAAGATTTTGGCTTTCGGATTGAGTTTCAATGGAGCTATGTCATGGCTTGGAATTGTGAGAAGCTGCTTCTTCCAGAATTTGATAGGTAAAATAAATTCTATTTCCGGGTGAATTGTTGCATTACTAACTTTAGAATGCCTGAATAAGAAGAAAGTTTAAAACCTAGGAGGGCTTGATAAAATGTCTCATTGTAATTCTTTTTTGGCATCTTGAAGAAGTCTTCAACTGTTCCAAGGCATGGTTTTAGATTGTGACTCAATATGATGGCTCATTATGGATAAAAGGAAAGAGGAAAACAAAGAAACAAACCAACAAAGAATTATATGGGATTGTGGTATAGTCTGTCAATATAGGCAGAAGTTCTGGATAATGTCCTCCTGAACTAAGTTACCAATTTTCAGAGAGAAAAATCACACCAATAATAGAATACTTTAAATACTTGGAAAACCAGCCCAGTATAGATAAATAGTCCTAACAATTCCTGAGAATTCCACTCATTCAACAGTGGAACAGATTACTTTAAGAAATGTTGGACTCTTCTTTACTAAAGTATTCAATCAAACACTGTGTAGCCTGTCAGACTGACAAGAATGCTGTAGTGGTTAATTCTGTGCTGAGTGGATAGTTGGACTCGATACTCTCCAAAGTACCTTCTAACATTTCAATTCTGTGATTCTATACCACTTGGGAAAATGTTTCTGATTACTTCTGATTTCTGGAGTATTTCCAAGAACTAGTCAATCCAAAATACACAGTAACTGCAAAAATTCAACTTTTGGTTATTTCATTACTAGGAAATGTTACCACATCAGCTATATTAATACAACAACAATAATAACTTTAAGTCACAAAGGAACATTTTAAATTATGTTACTATATTACAATATTAAAATTTCCTTTGTGGACTTTAAGGGGTGGGAGGTGGACAATTGGAATTAATCTTACATAACTATATAACTGACATAATTGAATGCTTCAGTTTTGGAAGCATTTTTTTTCCTATTGCTACTTTTCAGTTCAAACCGTATTCAGGTATTGATTAAACAGAAAATTCTATTCATGTATCACAGATTTGGAAAAAAAGAGTTACATAAATACATATTAATGATACTGAGACATACTCTCTTAATTTTAAGTGAAAAGCAGTGAAAAGCTGCCACCTCATGGTCTGGAGAAAACTTTATATATTTGCTATAATAATTAATCCATGTGTGCCTTTCTGTTTCATTCTACAAATTTAAACAAAATATTTCTATTTCCCTTTTGATAGATAAAGAACATTCGTTACTTACCTTTTATTAGTGATTTGGTTGCTTTGTGTGTGTGTGTGTGTGTGTGTGTGTGTGTTATGTGTACGGGTTGCCACTGGTATAAGACATACATTTTGATTAACAACACAAGCTATTCCTGCATTCTCTAGATATACTGCACTTCAAATCCCATAAATCTGAGCCAGCATGGTCTGCTGGGAAGGACTGAGATTATACTGTGTTTGTGTTAGCCTATTTTATCAATGGTCCCCTAAGCAGGTTGGGATCCTGAATTGTTCTAATGAGAATCGTTGTAATGTGTTTGTTCTATTGTGTTGTTTGTGAAGGGCACAAGCAACATTTTCTTCTCACTGTCTCTTCCTATAGTATATCCATTTTTAAAGCTGCTTCTATACTTCGGGTATTATCTAATTCTAAACACATTTATTTGCTTTTCAGTTATTTCTCAGGACTGCAGTTCACAAAAACAATGACAGAAGGACCAGAATCTGTACAACTCCATCCACAAAAGTTCATGAGAGGATTTCCAATCCCAGAAACCTTATCTTTTGTTTTGCATTCTAATCTTTATTGAATTTTTTAATTTTCATCTTATTTTGAAATGCCTAGAAAGCTACAGCAAAACAGATTAAGTACAAACAAACAACATCAACAGCTGTGAAAGAAAAAAATGAATTGTAAACATCCTTAACAAACAGCAAACAAAATTATTATGATTAACTGTTTAAAATAACATCTGGGCTGGAGAACATCAAACTATCATGTCAACCTTGAATGTAAGCAATACCCCACCGCTTGAAGGATTCGGAAGGGAAACAGATTGCTCTTTTGAAATAGGAACCATGAAATCAAGTATGCACCACAATCCCAATTCCACAGAGTTGCTCACCTGTGGACTACAATATGTGTGCTTGGCTTGGCTTGGCTTGGCTTGGCTTGGCTTAGAATGTTTTGTGAATGAGGCCACTGATTAAACTATGGCTTAGCATACTGGCTGATCTCAATACTTTGGGTCTTGAGCTTTGCCCTGATACACAAGAAATTGTGGGTGTTTTAACACTGGAGGTTGGACAACCATTTGTCCGAAATGGTATAGAGTTTTCTGCTTGAGCAGGGGGTTGGATTAGAAGACCTCCAAGATCACTTCCAACTCTAATTATTCTGTTATGTACTGTTCAGAGAAAAATGTATCCTTAAAAGAGATTGCAATGAATCCCTGGCATATTTCTACCATGCTGAAAAAAGAATTATAAATAAAACATGTGATCAGTCTAGCTTTCATGTCCTCAGCTTGATGAATGCAGGTGCCTTTTTGCCTCCTAACTTAAGGTGTACAAAACATTTTAGGTTTAAAATACTTGCTATCAGTTTGACATGGATCATTCTGATTATTTTGGAAGGGGTTTGAGACAAGATTTTTGTGAGCCTGAAATACTACAACAATAGTTGGAACAACCCGTCCCAAACTTGAAACAACTGTTTGGAATATGAAATTTACTGCTTGACATTTAAAATATTTTTGCATGCCCATATTCTTATACTGTTTTCCACTCTTTATATTTATCTTTATTTATTACTAGCTGGTTACCCAGCGTTGCCTGGGTAATTTTTTATTGGACTGCCATCTTCCTCCCTCCCTTCCTCCCTCCCCTCCTCCTTCCTTCCTTCCTTCCTTCCTCCTCCCTCCCTTCTCCCTCCCTCCTCCCTTTCTCCTACACTTCCATTCCCCTCCATCTTCCTTCCTTTGTTCCTCCTTCCTTTGTTCCTTCCTCACTTCCTGCTTCCTTATCTTTCCAGTACACACACTGGAGGGGTGGGGGTGGCGGGTGGAAAGCTGTTCTCTGGCACCTTTGTGGAGCACCAGAATATATTGTCAGTATTGATGGGGAGGTGTGTCCACTTCAGTGGTATTTTTGGGGGGCAAAAAAATCCCCCATGACATTCGTGACCCCACTCCGTGCTTGTCTCCGGAGGGCAAGCTATCTGCATGGCAAGCTTGAGCGTGATGCGTGCAGACATGGAGGCATGTATAGAGAACATACATACACAGCCACAAACCCACACTCTGTTTTATAGATATATATTTTAAAAGCTCTTGTCTGTTTCATAATTTTTCCTTTATAGGATTACAGTACATCAGCTTTATCCTTATTGTGGTGCAAAGAGATGAGAAATTTGAATAGTTTATATAGACTATTTAAGTCACTTATAGTGGTCTATTTGGGGTGGGTACATAGGTGGGATGCTAATTAAGTACATTTTGATCCTTGTTTGAAGCCTCCCTTTAATGAATTACCAGCTCTTTCAAATATGCCTTCCTTGGAATGTGCACAACTGAAGTGTAGTAACAGCTAATTAAATTAAGAGAAATACTGTTAATTTAGTCTACAGTGAAATGAGGCTCTTTGACCTTTGTCTACATCACTCTGCACTTGGAAGGTCCGTCTTGTCAGCTTTTCCATTTGTGGTCAGATGGCTTGTCAGTCAAGCCTTGGTCCGTGCATTCCATTTTTTGAGCAGAGGGATGACAGATCACGACGGGACAACTTCCTTGGTTCTGTTGCCCACAAGCTGAGGAATCAGCACACCCTGGGGAGCCAGGCGGGATCAATTAAAATACTTTGGATTTTTTTTGTTTAGCTCATTTGCTGCTTTGGCAAGAAGAAACAGTGTAGTCTAAGCTATTTCCATTCCTTCTGGGATTGGGGCAGTGTGTTCTCTTCTGAAGAAACTCTGCTTAAAACATAGAAAATTTATTGTGTTGATATGGTGTTATTTTTGGGGTTAGTTATTTTTTTGTGAGATTACTTATTTGTTAGATTATTAATTTTTGGTTAGATTATGTTCTTCATGTGTAATATGTGTTCCCAACTTTAAAGAACAGACCACCATAGACATTAAACTTGTTTTTAAGTTGATTTTTTTTTCAACTACAAAAATAGGAACTTTTTGCTAAACAAGTTCACTTTGTATCTCTTTGTATTTTAGCTGATGAGCTACAGTGGTGCAGTGGTCAGAGTTCAGTACTGCAGGCTACTTCTGCTGTCTGCCAGCTGCCTGCAATTTGGCAGTTCAAATCTCATCAGGCTCAAGGTTGACTCAGCCTTCCATCCTTCTGAGGTTGGTAAAATGAGGATCCAGATTGTTGGGGGAAATATGCTGACTCTATAAACCACTTAGAGAGGGCTGTAAAGCACTGTAAAGTGGTATATAAGTCTAAATGCTATTGATATTGCTATCTTTCATTAATTAAATGTGACGAATAGACTGTATTTCATGGAACTATTTCTCTTACATGACGCCATATGTTGCTATTAGAAGCTATTAATATCTTTCTTAGATTTTAACAGTTCAGCAAGCTTAGATATTTGACTACTCATATATATTTCTTGAATTTAGTCTAATCTTGTCCTCAGCTTAGAATGCAATCAGACTGAATGTATTCCATTTTGGAATACATTATTGGACATGAATCATGAATGTATTCCAAAATGCATCCCAGCCCCAAATAGGGTCAAGATATTTTCCCAGAAGATCACTTCCAAGACTGTTCTGCAATTAAGACTACATTTCTCTATTTACCACCACAAAGGCATATAGATACTTGGTCCAAACCTGTGAGAGAAACTCCTTGGTTCCAATGCATGGATCAATCTCAGCATTTCATAAGAATGAATTAAGTGTTAGATTTGGCATACGTGATGCCAAAGGAGAATTTTAAGAATAATTTAAGGTTGGCTTGCAATATTGAAACATGATGTTTTATATTCCCTTTGCTGTGGAGGCAAGAATTCAACATTTGAAAAACATCTGCGAGGGAATTTCAGTGACTCCTAATCAATGGTTCTTAGGGAAAAAAAATGCAAACTAATTTTTTGTCTGTTTAATATTAAAGTATTCTAATAACCTATCTGGCCTCCAAATGCCCATCCAAAGTCAGCTCTATCAATAACTAATTACATCATCCAGCAGATTTTTAGGTGTCATAAAAGGACAGGAATTGTTCTGGGCCTTCTATTAAGAAGAGGAATAGACATCTGTTCTCCATCATCTTTCATGTCACTTTTTTTTTCAGAATTCAAGATTTTTTAAAAATCATTGTTTCCTTTCATATGTGATAGCTTTATCTAAAAAACACTTATACCCTTATCATTAAGAAAAAGGTGCATCTACTATGGTCATACAGGGAATACAAGCACTAAATGTCATCAGAGACAAACCCACAAAATATGATTCCTTCCTCTTCTCCATTTTCTGAAGGGTCATCCATAGAAGTAGCAGGATTCAAGATCACTTAAGTTCATGTGAAAGGATGAAGTCCTGATTTGGAACTAGTGTTTTTCCATTTCCTTTTCCCTTCTAAGAAAGTAGAAATGCCCATGTGTGTGGATTATCTCATTCCCCTTTTTAAATATTGCACTCTGTGAAAATGGCTTCCAAACTGACTTCTAGTTTTTCTTCTTTCATTCTTGATTTTTTGTGTCTTAGCCAACATTTTAATATAATTCAATTTTATTTAACTTTTCTATCACAGTTACTACCACTGAATATGGATATGGATATAGATATATGTAGATGATACACACACACACACACACACACACACACTCATATGCATATACATTTACAGATACACACATAAAAGAATGACACATTTGCCAAAAAAGATCAAAAATAAAAGAATAACTGGTTAATGAATCATTTAATAAGGCACCTCACTTATAAAATTAATTGATACCCATCTTCATATACAAAGACACACAAACCACTCTATCTCAAAGAGAATCTTCTCTCTTGTGACTTTATAATAACAGGTTATCTGCAGGGGTGGGTTCCTACCGGTTCGCTGGTTACCTGCTTCGTGGCCGTGCTTGCTATCTGCCACTATCTGCCGTGCAGCTGTTGGGTCAGAGTGGTTGCAGAACACCACAAAGATTTCTAAGTCAGTCGCGCGCAGTGCGCATTTGACAGGCGATCGACAAGTGTGCCCACGAAGCAGGTAACAGAGAACCGGTAGGAACCTATCCCTGGTTATCTGTAATTCACCCACAGGAGGTGAGAATGCTGCTATATTGTAATGGTCCTGACTTCAGTTATGCAGATGTTTAGTGCTCTGCTGAGGATGAATAAGTTTAGCCTCACTTATTTACTCCATGAATGCTGAGATGGAAACTGTTAAAGGAATCCCTGGGGTATGGAGGATTTTTTTCTTCATTTTCTTTGCAGCAAAGGAATGACTTGATAGAAGCCTTTCTGAAGGTCTGCAAGGACAAGAAAACCTTCAGGTTTTCACTGATCTATATTACTTGCATCCATTTATAGTTGGTTTTTTGGAATAGTAAACTTCAGTGCATTTAGTCAGGTCAATTTTCCATGTTTCAGTAGTTGTGTTCTAGAACTATTTTCATCTGATTGCGCTCCACAGGATACAGATCTCAGGAATTTCCAGCTCTTTGTTTGTCCCTGGATTTGGGGCGACTGTTAACCACAACAAATGTTGCAAAGGAAGCAATTCTGGAAAGTTCCTGTAAACAAATAATTCTTCTGTATTTGTCCCCTTGTTACCACATAGGATTGTTTGCATCATTACAGTCTTAGGGCAGATGATAGGTTTCACTTGAGAAGAATGTGGGGGAGGAAGGATGCAGTAGGCTAGCCATGTCTCTACTGGAACCCAGTTTTTGACGTGCCTTTTGCAAGGAAAAAGAGCTTTAATAATAAGCATGTGTATTAGGTTTCTCAAAACATACTGTTGGGGTCATCAGAGCAACTGGCAGTGATGCGAGTTCTGTGACCTGCCTCTGAACCTTTCAAACTCATTTCCTGTCAAACCTCAGACCCAAGAGGACCAGCAAAGAGTTGTGAAGTTCTTCTCTAGAGCTGTCTCAAATTAGAATTCCAGGCATGGCTTGAATTCCATTCCACTTGTCCTCAACTGGCCACTTTCCATAACTGTGGATTATGAATGTTTATGGCAGAATTATTATCCAGGGGAGCAGAGGAAATAGAAGTCATCAATAGGGTTCATCCTTTTAATCAGAAGAAGAACAGTAAAGAACAAGATGCACCAAAGATGGTTATGGAAATTTTTAAAGACTGCAATCAACAGAGTGGTCTGAAACTGAGTACAACTTTAAAAGTTAATAGAACAGACTAGAACAAGACTAGACTAGACTAGACTAGACTAGACTAGACTAGACTAGAATAGACTAGAATAGACTAGACTAGACTAGAATAGACTAGAATAGAATAGCTTTGTCACTTTGAATGTACACTAATTGGCATATATTAAAAATGAAATTTCATTGCACACAGCTCTCAAAGGGTCATCACCTCCAATATACACTGCATAACCATGACAGAATAAATAAGTACATAAATACAAAATTATGCGTTTACCAGTGGTGGTATTCAGCCAGTTCCAACAGGTTCTGGAGAACCAGTAGCGATAATTTTGATTGATTCAGAGAACCAGCAAATATCCTCTGATTGGCTGACATGAACAAATACCATCTCTGATTGGCCGACAACATAGCCATACCCACCAGAACCGGTAGTAAAATAAATTGAATACCACCACTGCTCTTACTCCATTTCATCCTGTAAGTCTCACTTGAGTAAGAAAATGCGGCCCAGTTTCTCAATATGGCTTCTCCATGGTGGGGACCAAATTGTTGTAAAACCTACCTTTTTTTCTTACAGTACAAATGCAATGACTTTTTTGTACCCCGACATGAATATAGTGTTTTCACTGAAATTTCCCCATAGTAAATAATGCTCATTAGCATGCAATATAATTTTCAGAAAAACATGAACCTTGATAGGGATAGTTTACCAATTGCAGTTATGCTGAGGTAGCTAGAAAAGAAGAGTCTTTCTCCATGCACCAACATTCTATAATATCTCAACATTATCTTGGTAAAGTTGGGTAGTTAAAATCTTTTTGTGTGTGAGAGAGAGTTGGTTCAATGGAAAGTATTTTTCTGGTAAGAAGTCACTGATAGCAGACTGAGGTTGTACACGAGAAATAGTCTAAGCAGAGATCAATAAGCTGTAGTCCTTCAGATATTTCTGAACTACAAGATCCAACATCCTTAGCAGTGCATATAGTAAAGACAGTAAAGACTGTTGCATCAAAAATATATATTTTTCCTTCCATGTCTATTCAGTGAAAAAAACAAAGCACATTATGTGGTAATAAAATGTATACAAGCAAGGTATAAAACAAGTCATCAGAGGACTGATGGCATATCATTTGTGCTCAATGTAGGTATTTATTCTAGAATTGTGACTTAGAAACCATAGCTCTCTGATTATTTCCCATAAATTTCATACACTGAAGTGAAATTAAAATGCAGATTTTATTATACGTAAAGTATAAGACACATGCTTTAAAAATAAGTAAATTGTCAAAAGCATGCATCTTAAATCTTTCCTCAATGTTTCTGTACTAATAAACAGAAGCATTACAATCCTGGAAAAATAGATACGAAGGGGAGGCAATATTTTGCACATAACTGAAATGCCTCAGGCACTAGTTCAGTTGTCATCTAAGCCACTGTTTTCCAATTTTGGCCACTTGAAAAAGTGTGTGGACTTCAATTCCCAACATACCCAAACCAGTATGCTGATTAGGGAATTCTGGAAGTTGATGTTCACACACCTTCAAGTTGACAAGATTAAAAAATATTGAGCTAAGCTGAAGGAAACTGAATTCACTCTGGACAAGCTGAATACTCTCTTCTGAATAAGATTTATTAATTCCAATAAATATCAAGATATGAAGGCTACAATTCCTAACACACCCATCCAGTATGATCAATGGCCATGTTGGCCACAAATGTTGAAGGCTGACTTCTAATACATGTATTGAATTTTAGGTTAGAAAACCCAGCCTATAGTAGAACAGGGGTGTCAAACTCACAGTGGCATCACATGACGTATCTCTTTTGCTAAACCGGGCGTGGGGGTGGCCAGCGTGTGAGGCATCCAGGCTGCGGACAAGGAGTTTGATAGTCCTGGTTTAGGAGGATATTGCTACATTCACTATCACCATCTACCTGCTTTTCCCTGACATTGCAGCAGTGATAGCACCGACTTAAGCAACACAGGTTCTGTACAGGATTAGCTTTCCACATGGTTCTAAGTACCTTCAAATATGCTTTAAGCAGGTGCCAGGAGAATTGTGATTATCAACATTTACCTACAAGCCTATCATTCCTGAAGGTAGTTCAGAAGCATGTTCATTCCTTTCCTCTGGGAAATGAAAGAATAGAATCCCTGGGCTGACTGAGGTTACAGACAACAGTCCCAAAGGGAAAATGTAGTTAAGCAAGGCCTCTTCACATCTGCAGTCCTCTAAAGAAAATGATAGAAGATGAGCAGGGGTGGGTTCCTACCGGTTCACTGGTTATGCGCTCCGTGGGTAAGCTTGGCAACGCCAAACGCACACTGCACGCGATTGACTTACAAATCTTCATGGTGTTCTGCAAGG
>JANHGC010000004.1:83873-95864 GCA_027560395.1 Boaedon fuliginosus | reverse complement strand
GAGGGGGTCAAGCTATTTTCCAAAGCACTTGAAGGCCAGACAAGGAATAATGGATGGAAACTGATCAAGGAGAGATTTAACCTACAAATAAGGAGAAATTTTCTGACAGTAAGAACAATCAACCAATGGAACAACTTGCCTTTGGCAGTTGTGGGAGCTTCATCACTGGAGGCTTTCAAGAAGAGATTGGATTGCCATTTGTCAGAAAGGGTGTAGGGTCTCCTGCTTGGGTGGGGGGTTGGACTAGATGACCTACTAGGTCCCTTCCAAATCTATTATTCTGTAAAATCACATGGATATTTTTCTATTACCCCAGGCTGTTTTTCTTCCTTATTATTTTTTTTTAACAAATCCTGTTCTTTCTTTCCATTTGGTTTTGGAAATGGTACACTTTAATGTATAAAATATATAACACTTGTAAGCTTAATTCAAATATACTGCACTAGCTTTTTTCTGAAAATGGGAAAGTCCTTTCATATGAGCTTTGCAATGAACACAGTTCATCAGGTACACCAACTTTGCTGGTAAAGGAATGTCTCACCCCAAGAATGTCAAAACTCTCCAACCAAGAGTTAGCACAACTAATTAAGCAGACTGGAGGCTGACCTTTGGGCCATGTTGACATTGCTAATATACCCCATGCAGGGACACAAGAACATGCCTTTTACTGGATATAATGACCAAATTAACTTCACTTTGTTCCTGGCTCCAGTTCATCTTCTTCTGTGGCAAATGATTGAGACTTCTGCTACCACAAAAGGAGAGGAACATGAGTCATCTGCAGTGTTGCAAGTCTCAAATCAATTAGAGCCAGTTTGGTTCAGACAGATTTTGTTTAAAAACTGGCTTGATAGGTGGATGGAAGGAATCAATTGCTTATCTAAAGCGGGAAACTTTAGATACAGACCATGGTAAGTTCCAAATTTGCCTGCCTCCTGCCAATGGCTGCTTTATTTAGAATACCAGTAAATATATAAACTGTTAATACACACACACACACACACAGTTTAGGGACCACAATTACATTTTTCCAATATCAGTTGCAACAACATAAAGAAATCAGTGTCAGTGTGGCAGAATATAAATTCAAGATACCTGTCTTCATTTATGTTTATATATCTACATACTGTTCCTCTTGACAGGGGAAGAGAGGCGGGGTATAAATCTAAATAAATAAAATAAATAAATAAAAATACTGGGAGAGTTGTTTAGCTGGGAACCGGATGAGACGATGAGGATATGAAAACAGATCCTTACTAGATTTCCCATCCTAACTTGCCAAGCAGCACAAAGAGTGAGGTAGCATTTAATACTCTGACTCCTTCCAAAGATCATTTGCTTCCCATCTCTTCTTTGGCTAAAAACAGACAGGTGGTGACTTTTGGAGGCAACAGGATATTCAGGCATTCATAGTTCCAAAACTTGAGCAACATCATTCTTAAACTATTTGGGAAAAGGCAAAAATAAAGAAAAATAAATAAATGTTTTTGTTTTGCTTAAACCAATAATGCGGCTAACCAACAGTAGAGCTGATGTAATCAAACTACTAGTGTACTCAAGCCTTGTTAGTAACAGCATAATATGAATAAGACAATATCCCAAAGAGAAGGAGATTTGATGGGCGTCATCCACTATAAATAGCTATTTTTTAAAGCTGTCTCTTGTTGAAAACAACACTGAAATTGGATGCAAAAAGCTACATCAGGGGGGAAAAATGTAGGTGTGTATTGAGGGATGACTTTCTGTTGAAATAATTCCATACTTAAAAATAAAGCATTTCTTATATAAGTTATTATGTAATCGCCCTGGCTAATTCACACATGCAAAGAATATACTATCATGAGATAACTCTGCCTTCCAGAAATGCTTAGTTCAGTGGGTGGACAGCTAAGTGCCCGAGGTGAGCTCTACTTTTTGGTGTTTGCTTTGGGTGGCTTTCTTACTGGCAAATCAATTGAAAGCATCCATGCTATCAAAAGAGATGACAGTGTACCAATAGAATTAAGCTATCACCCCTTAAGGTTTTAAGATTGTTCTTGATTGGTAGGAGAATTGATATATATTCCTGCAAGTTCATCTTTCAATTCTGAACAGGTAGGACTTTCTACTTGGGGGCTGTAATTCTGTAGGTAGTAGCACTTCATCTCAATGTGTGCAAAACATTCGCAAATTCTTAAGAAGGCTAAAACTCCCAATTATTTAGAAATTCACAGGGCCTTTTCAGCTTACAAGATCTCCATAATGCACCACATGCATAAGGATTAACACAACCAAAGCCAATTCATTGCATTTATTTGTATATTGCAAAGATGTGTGTGCCTTCTGGTTTATTGTACTCTATGTGGCTTACAACATTAAAACCCTAAAACCAAAATAACAGTGTGACACATTTCCAAGCACAACCTTCATATATGCTACTTTTATAAGGGCTCTTCTGAGGATCAACATCAGTCATTTTCAATGCTGTTGTTGCTTTCTATGTTGAGGCTCACATTACACTATGGTTGAAGTGAGTTGCATCTAATGGCTGGATGAAATTATTGAAGAAGATCTGCTAAGCCACTTCACCTCTGAATCTGAATAGATCAATCAGGTCATCTATTCTTTATATAGTTGTTTTTTTGCAATGTCAAATATGATTAGTATTAAAAATGTAGCACCATAATGTTTTCTGTTGGGCAACTTCTTCACAAAAATATTTTCTTTTTATGACTTTAATTCATGTGGAATAATTCTATGCAATAGCTGGAATACTTGTTATTAATAGTTTGTTTAATAAGCCTAAAAAAAGATAAAGTTGTTGTCAGATATTTTAATTCTTTCTTGTTAATAAATACTACTTACGTAATATTTTGATGTTTTTCCTTTGGGAAGATCTTCTCCTTATGGTGCTGACAAGTTCTAGGAACTTGTACAAAGCAATTGCAATTATCGCACTGAGAGCCTGCATATAGAGATGGAAATTGTAGGGTTTTTTTTTCCTTCTCTCAATTTATATTCCTGCAATCCCTTTACCTAGTATTACCAAATCTGTGAGGCAATGATCCAGATGGCCACTAGAAGTCAACAAAGAGAAACTTTAATTACTTTCCCTCACCTAGTGGCCTTCTGAATTTTTGTAACCCAAATGTGGTAGTCCTAATGTTTATATTCTTTTGCATTTCAATTGTTCACAAGCTTTGATTTGGGACAGCTTTGTTACAGAAATGTAACAAATGAACCCATGAACGAATCTCTAGAAAATGTGAATACGTTCTTTTTGTTGTATCTAGAACTCCGCAGAAAACTTTATGCAGAAATTCTATACACTGCTTTCTACCAAACTCAGAGGATCTCACAGTTCAACCGTGAGCTACAAATATTCTCTTGTATTGGTACTTCCATTTTACCTGTTTAGTTTCCTAGCTTATGAGAAGTTCATTGCAGAAACTTTCACTTATAAAATTTTAATTATAGATGTATTTTGTCTTTTCAAGTCTAAGTCAAAAGTACATGAAAGTGCTTCAAGCTGGTATATGTCTAATCAGAAAGAGCTTTGTTTTTTTTTTAACTGAAAAGCTGGAAAAACTGAAATAAAAAAACAAAACTTGTGCGGGAAGATGCAATTTAAACAATTATTATTCAGTGAAGAGATTAAAAAACCTGGAAAAAACCCCCTCAAGATTGTTCAGATATCATGGACTTAGTCAATGCTACAAAAACAAATTGTTCCCAGCAATGTTATGCATCTCTATCCAACACATCTAAACAAGAGTTTGAGTTAATAGAATACTTTATCCCTTGTTTATTTGAGATATTTGTCTTCTAAAGTTCCTGCAAATACCAGAAAAGGAGTCAATGAGCTAAAGCTCCCATTGCTGCCCTTATGAACTTTGGGTACAAAGTTTCTGAATCTGAAATAATTAAAAAAAAATTATATCACCCATGCTATTTGCCATGGGATGCTGACTTGGAAAGGAAAAATATTAGCCCTGAATATTAGAAGGATGTCCTTATATAATAACATTGATGTAATACTGTGTATCTCAGAAAGGAAGGAGAGCTTGAATTTAAGATACTCATTAAGGAAAGATGAGACAGGAAAAAGATTTTTGGTTACATAACCATATTCCCAGCAAATTTATTTTAGAAAAATCACTTGGGAAAAACAGTATTACTTTTCGAGAAATGTAGTAAACTAATACAAGAACTGTAACCTTCTGGATGGCCTTGAACCATACATAGCAGCCCTAGCCAGCATGACTAATGAAAAGGATGCTGGGGGGACCATGTTGGTGGAACACCACTGGGCAGGCAAAGATTTTTCACTCTTCTCAGTAGAATTTAAACTGAATACAGATTATAGATAGTTCATTTAGTTCACAACAGTTCTAAGTTACAATGGCCTCAAAAATAGTTATTTACAACAGGTCCTCAAAGTTGTGAGCATTGCACCTCCCTTACTCCTTACAGTAGCAGCTTTCCATTAGTAGGGCCTAAAGAGAGCAATGAAGGTGACCATGTGAAAAGTTGTAACTCTGATAATGCTATGATACCTACATGAAGCAACAGTCTTCACTTTCAGAGCAGTCACAACAATCCATCATGGCCAACTATTTAGTACGGTCCACATTTAATCTATTCCCAGAATTTCTAGTATAATGCAAAGAGGAAAACAAATTTACTCGTGATGCTATAATTTTAGCTGAATTTTGGATGTAGTGTATTAAATTTAGCCAGACACGAGATCTAGATAGTTATCAGAAGAGACCTGTAGGTAATTTCTCAGGCAAATTCTTCCTTGGATGGAAACTACTTGGCAAATTACTACTAAAGAATTTCCAAACCTACAAACATCACAAACTTGCATGGAATGGTTTCCATGACTCCCTAGGGAAGCAAAAGCTCTACTTTGAAGACACAGGATAGGAGGAATATTGATGCTTTAAACTTTGTTGTTGGAGAAGACTCCTAGGACTATAGTATTGTGGATAGCCAAGAAAGCAATCAATCCAGAGTTTTTATTTCAGACACAATGACCAGGCTCAAATTATCGTATTTTGGATAAATTATGTAAATGCCACTTGATAAATCCATAATGGTCAAAAAGATGGAACAAAAGAGGACCAGGTGAATAGATGCAATTCTATCAGTTCAGGACTAGTAGATATATTCAATAAGATGGATAGATTCAATTACAGCAGCGTGGGGTGCATCACTAGAAGATCTGAAAGGCCAGTCTAAGGACAGATCATACTGGAAAAAAATTATTTATGTAGCCACTGAGACATTGACCTGATGGTACATTAGCTATCAATCAAAAGAAAAAGAAGAAAGCTTCTATTTTAAGAAATAGAAAAATTCTCTAGTTCTTTCCTCACCAAGGATCAGCTGGCACTATCCTTTCAACTTTCCAGAACATAGAAGTTATGTCTCTTAAAATTTATTAAAAGTGAACATTATACCTTCTGCCTTAGTATCTATGGCTCATACTGCTTTAGTGAGCCAAATAAATATTGTTTATGTGACCTCAGCATCCAGCTGGAGACTATCTTAGCTTTGGCCAAGGCCACTCTGCAGTGATAAAGACTGTATGTTGTGTAGTGCATGCAGGGAGAGAGATACAAGTTGTCCTGTTTGAAGCCACATATGAACTTGCTGTTGAAGATATAAGAGCATGTGAGTAGAATGGGTATTTCCAGGATACCGTCAGCCTTTCAGAGTAATACTGCAGAAAATTGGAAGCAATGGGAGGTTTAAGTGGAATAAAAGATACATCTACAAAATATAGCATGTTGTTACACTGTATAGAAGATGCACATATATTTTATGACACAGGATGATAAATACCCAACTAGGGGAAGTCCCCAAGCGCTGTTTTAGAAATACAAATTTTGGCAGTATGTTTCCACACATAAAATATTTCAGTTGGAGGCTTCTGATCAAGTTGTGTCTAAGTTAAAGCAAACAACTGTTAGCTTGGAATAACCATGGATAACAGGATTACAGGCCAAAGTCATGTAGTTTTTACTATTAAAGATGAACAAGTTAAGACTAGATAATTATAGAATTGACTTATAAAAAAGAGGGATTTGTACAGCTGCTTTGGTAACATACAACCATGAAGAATTAAGTTACTTAGCCTAAAGAAGAAATCTGTCATTGTTATGATGGGCTTTGTTGTTGTTGCCCCATACTTTGAAGCCAGCATTATAAAGGTAGAAATTTTAAAAAATTGCAAACTTCATATCTCTATAAGCAATAAAGTATATAGATATCATATGTGCATAACATAAATTTGTAGAGCTTATTTATGGGTAAACTGGGTTTTTCCCTTTCAGAAAATGAAAAGGAGTGAGATTTTGGTATATATTGATAAAAATCGAATAAACGTCAATGTTGCTTTATATACAATGGATTGTGTATAAATGCACCTATGGTCAGGGATTGTTTAGAAATATCACTGAGAACTCTGCCAACAGTTGACAATATAGAAGAGGAAGACAATGATTCAGCATAATGTCTAGGGTAGCCTTAATAACTTTTGAGTGATGAGGGCAGTTCAACTGAAATTAATAACTATCTCGCCCATTGGTATCTGCAATACCCCTGCCCAGTTCATAAGCGCCAATAGGTTTGTCAGTTTAATGAACTCCCCACAATCTCCAGGTCTTCCCATTTAAATTTCAAATTTCATCCCTTAAAAAGAAATACAACAGTCTAGGATCTGGGAGTTATATAAATCACTAGAAGAGGGATAAGATAGGTGGTTGGCAGTCAGGTGAACCAAGCCATAATCCTAGAGGTCAGAAGGGAAGGACAAAATAAATTTGAGGCTTCCCTTCAAAAGTGATTTAAATCTTCAGTTGAATTTGTCTATGTTAAAATTCAATTCAGTTGCCTTGAAATAATTGTAATACTTTTAATGTGATGTATCTCATACTATTATCAGTATTTATTATACTGTATATGGTTCCATACAGAAAGTTGGGGTTGATTTTAAATCAAATGGAAGTCTAAAAAGACTTACTCCAAATAAAGTGTTAAAAACAGACAGCTGAACGTTGTTCATGGAATAGGACCTCCTGAAGATTCACAAGCAAAAAACAGTTTGCACCAGCCCTCACTAAATATATCCTATTTTGTGGCCAATGGGAAATACTGCAATTGTACATATTTATTACATTCTTTTGGATATAAACACAGTGCTAGGTTTCTATTTTTCCTATGATGACTAACACATTATTTTTGTTTTCTCAGCTTGCTCCTATCAATTGACTTCTGTAGATTGTCACTTTTTAAAAATCAGCAGTCTTATGTTTTTCCATTTAGCTTTCTTTTTAAAGGTAATAGCATAGGACAATAGGTCAGCTGACACAGGTGACCTGATATTTTATCCATATAATCAGAAATATCCACATACTGATTTCCAGTTGCTTTGTCACTTGCATTTGTTCTTTTATATTCTATTTTATGAGATGCAACTTTGACTTGTTTTCAAGCTGTGGATCAACTCTTCTGTGTTATTAAAAGTGTTAGAAAAGTAAAACTGAAAGGATAAATTATCCATTTTAATTAATCCTTAATAATTTTTCATACTCCTTTGTCATCTAATAAACGTGTCCTAAAATTCATTTTTTTTGTACTTTTTGAAAATCTCATTGCTATTTGAAATATGATATTCTGCCCAAAACTGAATCTGCACGGAATTCTTTAGAAAAACATTCTTAAACAAATATTTTTACAGAGCTTATATCTCTCTTTCGATACACATTCTGGAAAGTTTTAAAACTCTAATGATTTTTTTTTCTCTGCCTTGCTTAGCTGCATGCTTTTAAAGATATTAGCAATCTCCTTTCCAGCAATGTTCAAAAGTTCCACTACGTGCTTCACATTTGTTACCTACTATTTCAGGAATCAGCAGCTTTAATTGAGACTTCTAATGCCTTGGAAATGTTTAAATGTGTCATCTATTCCTCAGATTGCTTATTTTGTTGCACTCTATGCTATTTTTGCTGAGAAGCTCCAATATTTCTTAAACTTTGAAAATAGTATGATGTAGTAAATAGTCCAGGTTGTATTTATTATGCTGCATGGGACTTTTTCACAAAATGAAAAAAATTCCTCTCAAGTCCCATTAACAAAATAACATTTGCTTAAAAATATTAAGCAGACAGAATCTCCACAACCAATGATTGCATATAACCCAAAATGACTTCTTGCCTTCACTGGTTTTAGTTGCTGGAAATAGTTCAGCTTGGTTTCTGACCCTGCTGTTAGCAACAGCTCTAACCGGTTTCTTTATTTGGGACTTCCGATGCTCATCCTGTTTGAAGCCCATTAGGTGGACCAGATACGATGGCTGCTGGCAAGAAAGCCCTGCCCTCCACTGCTATGTTTCGTCCTCTTTTCACCTCTGCTTGGATGTGAGCTGAGTTCAATTCACCACATTTCTTTCCACTGGCCAGGCAATTTGTGACCAAACATATTAAGGAAATTGTTATGTAAGGAGACGTTTGGTTTAAAAGGAACTGTTGGCCCTATGAACAGCAATACTGTTGTGTGTGTGTGTGTGGGGGGGGGGGGCAAAAACAAAGAAAAAAGAGATGGGTGGGACCTAATAACTGTCCCCACCCCTCAAAAAAATCTAAAATTGCTTCTCCAAACTGGCTAGCAGGGTCATATATAACATAAAGAAAGCTGAAAAACAACCACAAAACACTTAGTGCCCTTGCCACAAGAGAGCAACTTATTTATTAAGAGAAAACCAGTAAATTGTGAGCTCATCTGGATAGAAATTGAAATTATACAAATGACTAGTAGTTTCATAATAACCACTAAACAGAGTGGTTGGTCCTACTATAAAAAGTGTTTCAATTTAATATGCATATTTCATTTATATACACTATGCCCCAGTAAAAGTTGCTTATTTTTCTTCCCAAGGACAAATTGCAGTCACATGTGTAAGTTTTCCAATGGCAGTTCCAATAACAGGTGAATAATCAGTTGCTAATTATATTATTTGTATCTTGTAGTCATATTTATGTTTCATACAATTTTTATTTATTCAGTCAACACAGAATGAAATACATAGCTTAACTTTGCAAGGCAGATAATTGATATGGCCAGTTTATGATGTTCATGGAATGTTTTGAGTTTAACAATGAAAAAATAGAGCAAAGAACAGTTTTTCACATGCAAAATGGCATTTCTGTACAAAAATATGAATTTTATTACAGGATAACTTGGGATCTAAATTATACAATTAAAGATATGTTATTAACTATTCCACTGGATAAAGAAGGAATGTTGTCGTATGAAATATTTTTATTACAAGTTAGTTAACAAATGCTTGTTATGGAACATACATAAAATAATTAAAATTCCTAGTTAGAACTCTATGAGTAGTGTATATTTTAACAACTTTAAAACAAACACAGTCATTATTTTACAAAGCACATAAAAAAGTACTTCATATACAAAGAAAAGTACATGAATGTGCAAACACCATTTTTTTCCACAAGTGGTAATTTATCAGCTGAAAATGCTAGAAAAATCCTTCATTTATTTAAGTTTGGAAATCCAAATATATTTAAAAAAGAAATATTTCCTATTTTGTGTAGTGTGAAATCTGTATTCACTATTCATTAGAAAAATAGGGAAAATAGTGGTTTTTTAAAAAAGGTAAACAATTCCAGAAACTGAAATCCTAGAAGTGAAATCAGTTTGTTTTGTCAATACTGGCCTGATTTGCACGTAATGCTAAACCATGGTTTAATATTAGGAGGAGGAACTACTGAGAGCTTTGGGCCTTTGATTCCCCTTTTCTTTTTCTTCTCTACCATATGTAAGAGAAGCACACTAACAGTTCTTGATTTAGTTTTGAGAAATCATAATTTAAGGTTCATAATAATAAATTGTGGTTAATTTGAACTCTGGTTAGTAAAAAAAATGAGCTGTTTGAAAAACTAATGGCTGGTTATAACCAACTTTAGTGAAGATTAATCACTGTCCGATTCAACTCTTAGAATGGAATTTCATATGAAAGCTTCCAAGGGAAGGGATTCATTCATCAGTCCAAGATTTGAAGTGAGATGTCCTTGTTCCATTAAACTTTGACTTAGCATTACATGTGAACTCAGCCATTAACTTACAAGTGACGTCACTAAACCCTAGAAAATACTGGCTAATATAAACAAACATTGAGTTATTAATTTTATCATATTTACTTTTTAAAGAAAACATATTCTCTTTCTAGGGTTGTTACACTCAAAAGTCACTATGAGTTGCAGCAAGAAAAACTTTTACTTATTTTGGTTTGTAAAAAAATTGTCAGAGATTTTTAAGATGAACAAACACATTGGCAAATGTTAAAAAATCTAAAAACATCCTTCCAATTTATGTGCAAAAACATGTAAAGTATCAAATTACATCACATCAAGCCAAATTATGTACATACCATTATCTTAAATTGTTGTTATCTTGCTAGCATTTTGCTCTAAATAATTTACTTCTCTCCTTCAAAATGCGTTTTCAAAGATTTCAGTGCAAGTGTTTTGTTTAGTGCATTTTTTTTTTACAATGAGCAGAACAGCACACAAGTTAATATACAACTTTTGTATTTAGCATTTCCTCTTCCTGAGGCCTGATCTTGGTTTCCATTCATCTACAAAGATGAATTAACCAGTAGAAAAATGGCAAGGTATTTCTCAAGACAGACTGTTCAGACAGCAAGTGGCAGAAAAGAAATCACTTCTTCTAATTTATGGTGCCTTGAGTGTGCCTTTTTATTGGTCTCCAGGGTTTAAAGGTTTAAGTAACCTCTTCCTCAGAAAACACTGCTAGTCTAAATATGAATCCCTTTTTCTAAAATAGGAAGCTAAGAAGATTAAAGATAAATAAAGGAATCTTTTCAAAAAACAAGTGTTCTGTTGGATTAGTCATTCCTGTGTGTAGAAAAAAGTTATCCCGCTGGGATCACTTAGCCTGGAATTGTATTGAAGATGAGGTTTTCTGGGCAATGAGGTTAGTTAGTGTCTTCCAAATGGAGAACGAGGCATTATATAAATTATCAACGAAAAGAAATACGATGTTCGGAGCACTGTGGCTGAAATATAAGGCTGTTCGAACTGCAATAAACAATTCTTCTAGGAAGTAGAGTTACTCAGGCATATCAACAGTTTTTTTTTAAATGATGATGATAGCAAAAATAAATTCCTTATTATGCATCTGAAATGCAACTCTGTATCCGGTCCATCCACTGGTAGGCACTCTGTGCATCTTGAGCACAAAAATTATATACTCGTTTACTTGTCTTTAGCTGCACAATTAAAATTAAAAGATAAAAGCAGTATTAATTTTAAAACATACTTGATTTCCATACTTCATGAATCCTATTGTCATTACAGTCTTTGCAGCAGCAACATTGCTCTCTGCTGTTCTCATGAACTCCAAAAGGCTACCATTTGGAAGAGAGAATCATGTCTATAAATGCATGGGAAGTTTGCAATGAGAAGCTGCAAGCAATTCAAGATCTTCTATTATATTAAGGTAGTAGTCCTCAAATTACGACCAGTTGCTTAGCAGCCATTGAAAGTTACAATGGCCTCCCAAGGGCTACTTATGATTCAGATTTGAAGTTCTGAGGCCCCGCCCCCCACACATTTATAGTTATTTGCAGTATCCCATAATCATAGGATCTCAATTTACAACTTTCTTTTTTGGCAGAAATCAGCATTTAATTCCAGTTTCTGCCAAAAACGTCCATTGTGAACAATGGATTGACTTACTGACACTGCAAAAAAGGTCATGAAACTGGGTGGTCACCAAGCATCACTTGCAGCCATAATCTCAGGCTCAGTTATGGTTGTAAGGCAATCTAGTTCATTGAACGCATCAGACCAGGGGTGGGTTCCTCCTGGTTCGCTGGTTATGTGCTTCATGGGCGCGCTTGGCGAGCGCCAACCAAACGCGCACTGCGCACGATTGACTTACAAATCTTCATGGTGTTCT
>JANHGC010000004.1:36794-51528 GCA_027560395.1 Boaedon fuliginosus | reverse complement strand
TATCTGAAGTGAAAACAACATCCAATTGATGTGTTTATTTAGTTATCCGAAATCTGCTCTTTTGAGTCTGGGCAAATAAAATAAATATAACGTAACTACTGTATTAATGAAGAACTGCTTCTAAAATATCCTCATGCTTCTTCCAGAATATCCTTATGAAGATACCTTTACTATTTCAGTAAATATAATATAATGATGTTTATGGATACACAAGCATTTTCTGCTTTTCCATATATTGTTTTCCCACTGGCCTACTAATATGAGCATGAATAAGAACTGTGCAATGCATGCTCTGAAAAAGATTCAGAAGAAATGCTTTGGACTCATGGAAGCATAGCACCACTCTGCTGTTTATTAAAGAAACTCACTTTTGGTGGGCTTTTGCACAAGTCTAGAAAAAAAAGATGTAGCTGTTTTATGTTTTAACTTACAAAGCAACCACACCTTTTTTCCAGGCTTCTTCAGAAGCCTGAAAAAGAAAGGTGCATTTTACTGAAAAGCAGAGAGGACTTAAGACTCATATGACACTTGAAGCACTGCCTAATCATTTTCAAAATATACCTGAAAATGGCCATATCTTAACAGAGGTGCAGGATCCAGGGAACCTGGACATGGCAAATAATACTTAAAAAGATAACTAATTAAGGTTTTTTCTTCTTCTAACATTCTCCATTGCCTGTTTAGAGCTTGCATACTACTTCTTTTAATCCTTATTTCAATTTGGTATTTTCTTCCTCACCTTTTCCCTATATTATTCACTTTTAGCAGTTTTTTGATGTCATCCTGCATTTAGTTTTCTCTCCAATCTTTCCCCGAGTTTCAGAGCCCTGTATATATTTTTGCCCCAAACAAAATAATGACAAGAAAGAACAGTCTCTGTTTGTATATAGTTTGGCTTAAGCAAACAATGACTTTGGGGATGGTTTGTTCTTGGGGCAAATCCAAAGTCCTTGGTGATACATTTTTCTTTCCAATTGCTCAATTCTTGCAGTTAAACACTTGAAAGTACCTACACGGACATACCAACAAAAGCTGCACAGCAATTATTCGTAGATTACTGACACAGAAGAATTTTCTTTTATTGTATGGATACATTCAAAACACAAACTCATACAAAGCAGTATATAGTATTCCCAGGATTATGCTGGAAGCATTTAAGCAATTAAAATCTATTCACTTCTTAAATTCTTGAATGATTCATGGCTTATGTAACTTGCACATAACTATTCATTTCTTTTTTATTATCTTCTTCAAAAATTCCATAGGGCAAGTTTTTTCAAGCAAGCTAATAATACTAATTGGTTACCAAAGCATAGGATAAACCATATTTCCACTCTTACCTCATACAATAAATACTGATTTTCATGTTAGTTCACTGCCTAGTTAATGGTCACATTTGTGATGTGTGTGGTAAGGTGTGGGGGTTGTTCAGGGGAGTGTCATACCCTAATGAGTAAGAAACATTTTCTATGTATGATACTAGCTACGCAACATTTCTTCTGTTTATATGGCAGAGGAGAACAGGCATAAAACTAAAAAATGAGTTAAACATTAAATATTTTTCTCTTATTCCCTAAAAGTTACAACAAGATAGAACTTTAATAATTTTGCATTTATTATATGTAGGTTCCATGATACATGATATACTGAGATAATTTCCCTCATTCTACTTCCCTCCAAGTGCATTTTAACTACCACTGTATTTGCCTATGTGGAGGTTAAGTCCAGAACATCTGGAGGCACATGTTTGGAGAAAGTATTACTTTTTTTTTAGAAAGACCTAAAGTATTTGTAAAGATTGGTGCAATGTAATAACAAATGATTATATAAACACCTTCACATTCTATGAGACAATTCATACAAAACATAACCTCACCTGAGGATTGTGTATTTTGTGATTTGAAAAGGCCAACAACTCCTTTCCCATGGAAACCACCAGCTCGAAACAGGAATGTACTTGTTTTTGAGTTTTTCCAACACACTACTGGCAAGCGATTATGCCGATAGCAGCGAGCTACTCTCTGCAGGCTGCTGTCCTGTATGCACTGGGGTACCACTAACAGTCCTGGGTAACTGGAACAAAGTGAAAAAGGGAGGTCATATAATGGAATTGATTATAAAGAAAAGCTAATGTGACTTTTCATTGCAGAATTCTCCTGCTGAATTTCCAGTGTAACAGCAGATTAGACACCGTGTGAACTTAGAACATCTGAAAACTTCAAGAACTAATAAACACCTTTGTTCTGACACCGAAAAGCAGTGGCAACAACCCAAAAAAGACCACCTAACATATCAACATAGCACTTGCATCTGTTTTAACAGATATTTCCCACGCTGGGGTCATTTCCTGTCAAATCTGCCATAGCCCAGAGTCAGAAGCTATTCATTGGACCATCTAAAATCTGTTTGGGGGGTTGGGGTTGGGGTTCTTGTTTATAAATCTTCCTACTCAATAAGCTTTTAAAAATACGTATTGTTTATGCATTGTAAACCACTTCAAGAAAAAAACTGCATTCTTAAACTTCGTTAACATTTTACTTGATCAATATTAAAATAAGCTTTTTGTCACTCTTCAACGGCTTATTTTTAATCCACTATTTCCTTTAAAAAACAGAGCATCAATGCATAGAATTTCACAAAATATTGGCTGGGAACAGCCAATAATTATTGCTTGATTATTGCCAAAAATTCTGACTGCCAATTTCTTGCCAATCTCTTTCTTTTCCAACCTGGCTAATGCTGATCAGAGATGTTGGGATTTCTTTTCAATTATAGTCAATGAAATTCTCCACTAATTTTTACTGATCCAAATTAGAAAAAAAGGTGATAGGTTCTACTATAAATGTCTTGTATGTGTAATTGCCAAATGCCCTTAGATGTCTTCCTAACTTTATCAAGGAGAAAAGCAATCTGGAATTGAGGGGAAACTTCCTAACAGTGAGGACAATTAATCAGTGCCTTCAGACGTTGTGGTTGCTTCATCACTGGAGGTTTTTAAGAAGAGACTGGACAGTCTCTTGTCTGAAATGGTATAGGATTTCCTGGTTGAGCATGGGGCTGGACTAGAAGACCTCCATGGTCCCTTCCAGCTCTATTCTGATTCTCTGGAGGGGGGAATGGGCAAAGCTGAATGCACAGCTGCCTTTATTGATTGTACTCAACTCTGCAAGTTCAAAATAAGGAAAGGGTTTTTTTGGTGTGATAAGCAGTTATAAAGAAGGAATCTTGGCCATACTTGCTCAGTTTTTTCCAGCACTATTCATAACATATTATTGGTTAGGTATTAAAATAAAAGTTATCAGAACAATAATTTAATGCAATGGTTTTAGAGGCTCATGCTCTTTGGAATACATAAGGGTCCTTTTCTTCCTTCTGCTGAATTAGCCCAGTAATTCTATCCCAATGTTTTGCTCTAACAGCTTAATTATATTATTTTTATTTATAATTATAGTAATATCTTATATTATAAAAGGTATCTTTAGCAAGTAAGGCAGTCGCTATAGAAACCAAGAAAACAACATGTACATTTCATACTTATCCACAACTAGCTGTTTATAAATACTTTGTTTCTATGAAGAAGAAAGTTTAGATGTTTCAAATGAACACATCAAACACAATCAATATTTTGGCCCTGAGAAGAAATTAACTCTGACTTGCCTCAAAATCTATTTAGTGCTGTAGTATACAAATATCCGATTATATAACTTAAAAAAATATATATTCAGCTGAAAAGTTTTGTTCAAGTTTTCCAACAAGATTCTAGAGTTTTGGAACATTTTTAAATGTTAGTCGCCTCGAGTTCCCCTTGACCGGGGAAATGAGGCGGGATATAAATCTAAATAAATAAATAAATAAATAAATAAAAAAGGCGAATTTGGATGAAAGTGTCTGTGGTCATTTGTGCATAGATGAAAATAAACACATTTAAAATATTTCTGAATATCTCTGTTTTGGAAATATACAACACAAACTTGCACATTAAAAACAAATTTAAAAAATAAAGTAATTAAGCTCTTATGAAAGTAGTACATTCCCACGGTTGGTTGCAAAATTCACTGGATGTTTTTCTTTTTAATATTGCAATGACTGGTGCAAATGTACTGGAGATTTCTCCCGTGCACCACTGTATAAATGATCTGCTTAAGATGCCATTTATACAACTAATATCAGCAATAGTGTTATAATTTGTAAGAAAAATGTACAACAATAAATTTTATTTAATTTGAATAAATTCATATATGTAGGCTTCCTGGAAGAGATAGAATTCTGAAGGAAGAGGAACAGGAATAAAGATACTAGTGAAGTAGGTGAAAGTCTGGAGCCCGTTCATCCATATCTCCAGGGCCCCTTGTAATTAAACATTAAGTATTTGTCTCTATTCAACATCAATTCTGAAACATTTATTTCCATGATACTGTCTGCTTGGGCAACCAAGTCATTTTTTTTTGATCAACTGCAATTCAATTCATTCAGTCATTTATGATGCTGCAGCCTAAAGTTGGAAATTCTGTGGGAGATTTCACAGATCATTGTTAGCAGACAACTTGATCTTAATAATATTAGTCTATTTCATGTAGTTCATATAAAAAGTTGTGCTTTATTTTGCTCGCTTATATCAATACCAAATTCTTCTCTCACCCAACTTTTCAATCTGTAGCTATATGTGAGCTATCACTCTACCACCATGCACACACAGACAGAAACACATAGACAGACACACACACAGAGGCAGACTTAATACTACAACCATGGATGAAACTATTCTGGAATGAAACTTCCTGGATACAAAATGAACAAATCTGATTAAAAATATTTCAGTATTTGTTATAGATAGGCAATTAAAAAAGATACTGCTCTTTGTATCTGAGAACGGTTCTCACAATGATATAGTGAGGAAAAAACTTCTAAAAAAGCCCTACAAGGGCAATGATCCATTTTCAGCAGCAATCTCTCCTCTCCCTGGTAAGCCACTGTCAACAAATTAAAAACAAAACCAGAACTACAGTAGTTAAGTACTGGGTACGAAGTACAAAGGGAGCACAACACTAGACTGTTATGCTTATAAAGGGAAATCACTCAGTGACTGATAACATTCCTAAACCATCCATCTGAATCCAGCCTGCAGTGCTTATATAGTTGTAATGGGAAGATTATGAACACGTAAACAAATGCCCACAAAAAATAAAAAAGATTCTGGCATTTTTATTGAGCAGTCTTTATGGTTACTAAGTGCTAGAAATCATAACTTCCCCTTAAGTCTTAATATTCTATGTATACTTCAGCTTCTACATGTGCACATACCTATCAAAAAATTTTTAAAAGCTAAAAAGTTTTATTTGCAAATTAATTTGATTAGTATTGCAATGAGAAAACAAATTGCAGATGAAATAATTTTTAAATATTGATATCTCATGAATTACTGCACGCAGATGATAATCTAGTTATGAACAAACTAAATTTCTTCTCATTTAGAAATATAAGGGTCCAATTACTGGGCCAATTAGATTAATACCATATCATATCCACTGAATTGAAGCACCCTCTTTCTTAACCCAATATGCAGATGTCAGGAATTTTATTTGAGATTTTATTTGATATTTTTACAAGCAAACCCTCTGCTCTAGAAGTCTTCCCTCCACAAAGAATCTTTTTTCAGCCATCTGCAATATAGACTAAAGATTGTGACAAATGGATCATGTAACTTAGATCTATTTTAATAACTAAGCTGACTTACCTTCTGCAAAGGGAATACATCCTGTTTAAAGCTGTTATTCGAAAGTATTCTGTTTTTGAACGTGAAGAACTGTTACTGATAGTTCCTAACCCCAAACGTTGATAGTCTCTAAAACAAGCTCTTTCCACTAGCTGCTCCATTGTTGATTTTTCTGATGCTTTCAAAGTACCACTTGTGTGCATTTCACTGTCATCTGAAACTAAAGTTGCAATAATTTTAGTAGCTTAGCTTACTGTGATTTAGCATACTGTAACAAGACAGTGGCAAAAAAAGAGGCTTCAATCTATTATTACCTGAGACATCATCTTCTTCATTCAATCCAGGGCGAATTGTCCTTTCCTCCATGATTGTTCCTGTCTTCTTTTTTAGTAAGTGCTGCCGGCCAATTGTCATTTTCCCTGCACGTTTTGCTCCTTTCACAATTGTTTTTGAAAGAGTGCTAAATTCAGAAAAAAAGTAAAAATATCTGTACTTTTTCTGAAAGAGAATGCTAGCAACTGTCTATTCTTCTCTTTCCTCCAAAATAGGTCTGCTATGTTTTACTTCAATGAGTGGCATACTGTGGAGCCCTCATGCCTTCCAACAGAAAGAACTAGTGCTATTATGCCCACGGGTTTAGCTTTCACAAATCATTTTCATGTGGGTTCCTTAAATATACATTCAGAATGCATTTCGTCCTTCAATAATCAGAAATACAGAAGTGTGGGTTGATTACAGTAAATCTCCTATTATGTTACTTGTTGATTTTCACTACAATTTGGTTTTCATTTCAAATATATGGCACTGCCTCCTTTGTTAAAGCATGGTGTAAAATCTAAATCAACTAAAATTAATAATATTTTTATCCTTTTTTACAGTCCTGTAGTCCCTATTTGTAGTCCCTATTACTGGCTAGATGCCCTTCCTGACACCTATGCTGAGTTTGCAGAAGATATTTTTTTCTGAGAGAGAAACACCTGCCACTACCTAGGATTGAACTCTCAACCTTCCGAGTAGGAGGTGAGCATCTTCATCACTAGGTCACCATACCGCTCTATATTTCTACACTGAAATAATATTTCTAATAAATGTGACACATAAATAAAAGGGGCAATCATTACCGAAAGGAAGTGTTTTTCTCCTTTTGCTTTGGCAAGATGATCTGAGGTGCTGTTTGGCCAGCTGCAAAAGCAAAAGTGCTGAAGATGGACTGAGGATAGCGAAACTTCATCAGCTGTTTCTTAAATATCTCTACAACTTCAGGGCTCACTTCCTCATCAAAAGCTACCTTGATCAGCTTCAAATAAAAAGATGTAATGAGAGAAAATAACACATAAATACTGAAATGTAAAAGGTAAAGAGATTTTAGGATATTCGGTATTAGGGCAATATTGCTAAAGTCATAAAGTTTTAAGTCTTAATACATCATTTTAAAAAATACAGTGTATGTCAATCTACTAGAATAAAATGTGTTAAATATATTATTTATAATTAACATTTAAACTTATAGTTAAAAGGAGCATTTAAGTCATACAGTAATATATTTTGGTATACCAGGAATATATTGTTTCAGCACTATATATTATAATAGGACTATATTATTTGTCACCCACTTTTAAAAACCCATGTGTGGAATGATACAATTGCATACAAAAGTTTAGGTACCTCAGGTCAAATTGTATGTTTCAGTGTAAATCCAAGCAAACTATTTTCTTATTATGAATCTGTAGACAACTGAATAAGCATTTAAATTTGAATAATTATGTGTGTTTAACATAGTAAAATGTTGAATTTGTCTCAGCTTCTGTTTCCTAGGGATTCATTGAAACATACAATTTGTCCTGTAGTGCACATCACTTGTGCTATATACTAACTGCACTGTAATATAATAAAGGGAAAGAGAATCTTTTATTGCTTATCTTTCTTTTAAAGTAAGTTTTATACTTCCTTTCCTTGGTTCCATCATATATTTTTCTAATAAATATCTTAGGAGAATGTTGTCAATTCTGTTCAGGATGATAAGCAGGAGCAAAAAGTCAATGAAGAGCAGGCAGAAGTGTTTTGTGTGGACAGGTGTCCACTTCAACCAATTTTTTAAAAACTACTTTGGCATGTAAGTTAATTAGTTTATATTCTGCTTTCTCATTCAAGGTATCCAGAGTAGTTACAAAATAAAGGCCTTTGAAATCAAATGGGACTTTCAAAACAAGAATATTTCTGATCTATGAGGTTTTTATATTCTATTTACCTGAAAGGTAGCTGAGGTGATCTGCAATCCTTCTTGCATACTTTGTTGAAGTTGGTTTTGTATAGTAATTTTCTTCTCCTTTGTTACTGAAGCAATAGGGAAGCTCCGAATAACTGTTTGTTCTCCAACTAAGAATATCAGGAGACAAACATTACATCATGGATCAAGTACAGCAACTGGGAAGATGTATTCATACACGAGGAAGCCAGACCACACAAAAGACCTATGCCAAGGCTAAAGGAATTAAAATCTCAAGGACAGATAAATTACACCTAGGGTTTTGGTCTATTTTTTTATTTAAATTCCTCCTCCTATACTTCCAATGGTTGCACCGTTTTCTTAATATTTATTAAAAGAGTTTCTTTACTCTTTGAAAAAAATGTATTTATCAATAGACAAACCAGATAGGATAGAGTCAAGAATACTGATCCTTGCTATTTTTATGCCTTTACTGAGTTTTTGTACCTTTATTGTTTTGATATTTTCTGCTGCCCGGAAGTAGCTATTTTTAGTCGGCTGAACTAATATTCTCATCTAGCAGACAAGACAAGAAGAGACAAGAATAGTTGCTTGTGGTATTTCCTGTCTCATGGGTCAAAATAATCTGTCTGGACATAATCCTTCTGGTTTTGCTAGGTGAACTGTAGATGCAATTTTTAGTTCCACTTCAGGCAAAATATGCATTGTAGCAGCGTTCCTGATAGAGATCATATATTTTATATTATGCCCTATATTTCCTGCATCATTTTTAACAATTCTGCAAGGCCAGTGATGTCACCCTTGTTATTTGTTATATCACAGAAATAGTTTTTCCTAATCTATATTTGCTAAGTAGTGAACATCAGCCCCAACCATGCCAGTACAAACTATCCCTATTATTCTGAATGTAGAAATATTACTACACTGTTTCTCATTCTAAGCACTGATGAAAAATATTGATGAATCACTTCTACCACTGTTTCCAAGGTATCTAGAAATAATTGGAGTTTATTTTTATAAAACCCACAGAAATTACACAATAGAATGTTTATCCTCGAAAGGTACAGCTGCATTTAAATAACAGTAATGCTAATCAAGAAATGATGTTATTTTTCTCATACCTAAGATAAATGATTCTGTGCTTTTTCATGCTACTATTCTCATGGCATTTTGAAACAGTATACTTTTTATTAATTCCCTTAAAAAAGTACTACTAGGGAGTGCAAGGAATCCTGGTGGATAGCACTCTGCCTAAATATTTAACATCAATTTCCTTGTCTTGTAATAAAAAATAAATCCCTTATTTTTTGGAGCCATAAATATTAAGCTTTCATTTTATTTTAAATAATGTAACCAGACAAGATTTTTTTTTAAAAAAAAACATCTGTAAATGATCTGAGCCGTAAGGAAATACAATATACAAGTCTGAGAATGAAGGAAATTACCAAGCCACTTTCTATTATTTTGATGCATATTTAACTGTCTTGAGATAGAGAAACTGGCTAACAACTACTAGTTCTAGAATCATATATTCACTTAAATAAGCATATGCTAGAGATGGTGCTTCTTATGAAAGCGAAAGAAAAAATAAAAAATGATTTGTGTGTGTGTGTGTGTGTGTGTGTGTGTGTGTGTGTATGTGTGTGAGACAGAAAGAACAAGAAAAGGGGAAAGATGAAATAGATAATCAACAGCATAGGAAAGAAGAAAACCATACATTTAGTACATGCAAAAGCAAACATACTAATTTAATATAGACCTAATAAAGATACAATCTGAAAATTTCTTGGAAAATTATTCCCATGGCATTGAAAATATGATGTGACATTTAGATGTGGGCCTTCTTATCAGCACTAAACAACTCTTTTTTTTTAAATAATCACCTTATCTTTATTTGGACAGAGCAAACGGAAGAGAGCTCTTGAAAATAATCTTATATTCTAAGATATACAAGCTTTAAAAGTCAGCACCAATGTTTTGAAACTCACTTGATGTCAATGGCATACTTATTTTAATAGTTATAAATGTATATAAAAAAACTATGCTCATGTATGGCCACAGTAAATATCAAGACCCAGCATAACTAGACTAGACAGTACTTAGTAATAATGGAATTGCACTAATTATGGAGTCAAAGCGATTCCAGATAGTGACAATTTTAATTTCAGTTCTTGCAAATCTATCACAAAATATCATAGATAGCACGTCCCCTTTATAGACAGAACATAATAAATCTTATTACAACAATGCTTATATTAATTCTGCATTTAAATAACTGTAGGGATTGCAGAAAGTTATTTTGAGTAAAATATTGAGTTAAAAATCTGGATAAAAATCTTACTTTTGAATGAATTTTATTTTAGAAGCAGTATATATAGAATGTAGATTTGGAAGATAGTTAATTTGTGTGTTTGTTTGTTGATTGATTAAATTTATGCCACCCATCTCATCAGAGAAAACTCTGCATGGCTTAGAGACATTATTAATTAATTAATTAATTAATTAATTAATTAACTAATTAATTATATTTATACCCCGCCTCATTTCCCCAGTCAAGGAGAACTCAAGGCGGCTAACAACAATAAAAAATTACAATGTCACAATAAAAAAAAAACCCAGTCACAATCACACACATCCGGGGGGGGGATTAATTCCAGGCCATTTAAACTAGTATACATTAAAATAAAATAAAAATTAATAAACAATTAATAAACAATTAATAAATTAAGTTAATCTTCTATGGCTTTTGGAAAGCATACTATTTTGACATTCATAACAAACATCATACCTAGTTGATCATGAGGGGTGCCTTTAAATATAACTCTGTATGTAGTAAGGAACAAAGCTCCTTCTGCAGGAAGAATATGAGGGCCTCCAAGCAATCCTCCAGTTGCCTCTTCTCTGCCATCAGGATCCAGGAGCACACGGAGACCTTCACACACAAACTCTTCGCCTGGTAGCAAATCTGGTCGTAGAATCTTGGGCTGAACCCAATTATATATAATTTTTAAAAAACTTCCAACATAACAAATACAATATAATTTCAAATAATACGTTTTGGCTATGATTCTTACAATATTTTATAACAAATCTGGCAAATTTAATTTGAAACAGCAGGACTGAATGTTTTCTACAAATTCAATGTAGCCTAGGAAGATTTCCATTCAAGAGCATTTTTTTTCTATAACCAGATTTTGCTTATTAAATTGGAAGAGATGCTCCACCTACAGAAAATTAATAATCTTCTGGTACTCAGGGTACTCATCTCCCTTTTTTATTTGATTCAAGAATCCTGTAAGAAGGGATAAATTACATTAGTTAGTCAACCACTGCTTCCCCACTCTTAGAATATTGTAGATCTTTTTTCATTACTCCTGATCAGAAGTCAACTATTTACTGGTGTGCTACTGGGACTAAGGATAAGTGAGAAAAGGTTTTGATTAGTTAATTACTCTTCAGTCTAAAGAAAAAAGCTTTATTGGTTAAACTGCTCCTTGATTGAAAGTTGGGTCACAGCATATAATGGATGTTAAAGCAGCTGTGTACATACAAGAGCAGTTTGTTTTACTTAAGAGCTTTGGCTGAGTTACAGTATTTTCTCTGGTGTGTATTTCACATAATTATAGAAAAGCTACTTATCTGTTGAAATTATTAGTTTTCTAGGAATATTTTGAACTTTTCAAATATTATCAAACACATTAGAAAAAGGAAAGCTGAAGCTGTCAAACTGGCTGTATTTTTCACAGCTACGGTATAAAGCAGTATAAACAGCCTGAAATACTTGCCTTCTGTATTGGTGGCAACCTTCTACTTTCTCGATGGACAGCCTCCAGAGTCTCAATGTGCATGGCTACAATTCCTGGGAATAAATGCCACCCCAAATGAGCATAATATAGCAAAACAAAACAGACTAACAAAACAGCTTATCCAATCTAAAAATTGCCTCCAGAAAACCCACTATAGTTCAGACGTGACTAAAATTAGACTAACAAACTCTCATTTCCACCCCAAAAGAATACACGTCCAGTATACAAACAAGATTATCTTTTTCTGAGATAGAACAAAATATCTCCCTATCAGAGGAGTTCAAGCCAAGAACATGGTTCCTCATACCTGGTATCATGCAGTGAAGACTTCGGATGTGATCCTGTGTAACTCCACTTTCAGTACAAACCTTGTCTATGAATCTGGTAATGAAGCGCACCACAGCATTGGCAACATCATTATTTTCAGAATCTTCAAAACCACTTTCAGTATCATAGCTCTCTGCAACACTTCCTGCAATGCTAAGAAAGCAATTCCAGTAAGCTAAATCCATATTAGTAAGAAAATAAATCTCTGTATGACAACTAATTGTAATGATGGGGAAATTCTACTGACATACCTATTTGTGACAATGCTATTGCTTCCACTCTCCCAGTCTCCTGTAGCTGACATTCTTAGTAGTTTGTTTTTAGTGGTGTCCAGTGGCACTAACAAATATACCATGAGGTTGGCAAAGTGAATTGCTTGGCTGAAGACCATGCTTTCTTCACTTTGTACCAGCTGTTGTTGAGTTTCTTTACTAAGTGTTGGCCACAAACGTAACTGCTCAGCTGCCAAGTCCATGGCAGTTTTTTCTTGCCCTTGGTCTTCAGAAAACTTCTCCTGGAAAAGAAAAGTAGCTAAATATGATTTTATTTCCAACATTTAAAATGTTTTCCTCCTCTAGAACAAGAAACAATATAAATCAAATCAAAAATCAAAGTGAGAAAAAATTAGGATCCTAAGGAGATATATTCAAATATATTCAAGACACCATGATAAAGAATAGAAAAATATAAACATAAATCACAATAACATAAACAAAGTTTCCAAGGGAATGAAAATCAGAAGCTGACTTGATACTGGGATGCAGCTTCTATATCATTCCAATAGTCATGCTGTTGGGTATGTGAAGAGACAACCGACCTTCACAGATAGGATCTTGTGATGCTCCAAGTTTCAAATCCAATCCTGCTTTCATATCTACTTTGCCCTGGCTTAGGATATACCAAATCTGATGCTCTGTGCTATTCAGATTTCCCTCCCAAATTCCCATCTCAAGTTGTATTCCATTTTCCAATACATTCAGGATTGGACCCAGTAAAAGCATAACATCCAATAACATAAAAGAAAAAAAAAACTAAAAAATACTATTCCAAATATTTTTTAACAGATGCCCAAAGAATACATGGCAATAGATGATTGTTAATACTATGAAAAGAGTGGCGTATTCAAGTCTAATTTTCCTTAGAAATTTCCTATGGACTATCCTCCTTTGCTCTGTGATATAAAGTTGCTGTTTTTTTATGAATGGCTTATGCTGAGAATGAACTACTAAAAAATGTTATGATAAAATGAATGCAGAACTTCAAAGAACAGAAGAACAATAGGAAAAACTATAGAACAAATGAACACAATTTACACCAAGCTGCAATTTGAGGGAAAATTGATACAAAATATTTTACAGATGGCATAGAACTCAATTATTACCAAAATGGATAATTCATGAATAATACATATTGAAAATGCCACAACAAAGAAGGAACATTTTACCATATGTGGTAATTATGCAAAAAGACTCAAAAGTATTGGAAAAAATGTACCAAACATCCAGAAATCTTTGAACATAAAATTTGAATTAAAACCACAAATATTTCTATTAGGTGTGATCTCAAGTAATATAGCTGAAAAACATCACAATTTATTAAAATACATGCTGATGGCAGCAATAATCAATCTGGTGCAACTTTGGAAAAGAGAAATATTGCTGTCAACACAGGATTGGGAGATCAAAATTGAAGAATATGTAACAATGGAAAAATTAGACTTTCAAGCAGAAGTCTAACCAAATTCAAGCAATGAATGCTATTCATTACAATAAAAAATAAAATCAGAGAGTTCCGGTTTGCACTTCAGCAATACGAGGTGCAAGACCCGCGAGTTCTGCGGGTTTTGTCCTAGGACTGCCGGCCCGAGGTTTCCATTATAAAGTGATGCGGCAAAAAAAAAACTTGGGAAGAGCGCCGGAGGCCAACTAAAGTTACAAAAAGGACTCGGGGAACTGGAAGCGACTCTGGAAAAAGAGCAAAAAATGAAACAAAAGAGACCACAAGAAAATAAAGGAGCTGGCTATGGAACTGATTCTAAGAACTTTGGGAGAAGAAAGAGGCGTCGAGAAACGTCTTCACAAAAAGAAAACATAGGGATGAGGACTAGAGACTGGAATGACTAAGCAGAGGTCTAATAGAGATTGTATTTTAGAAAGAGTGATTATAATCAAGACAGAGTTTAGACTTTAGAAAATGAAATTGGCTGACTGTTTTCTTTTCTCTTTTTTTCTTTCGTATTAAGGGATTTTAATTATATATAGATATATTTTATATACTTTAAATTGTGCAATGGTCCCTTTCCTTCTCTTATACTTTTCCTCCTTTTTATTGCTTTAGTAATGAAATAAAATAAGAATATAACATGGAAAATAAATATAAAATAAGTTTAAATCTTGTTTAAGAGGAATGTAAGATCAATTTTAAATAGTAATACTGGGGAGGTAAGGGAAGCAATTTAATTATTTTAATCGGATAAATGATACAGTATTGGAGGTGATGGATTAAAATGAGTCAATCATATAATCATATAATGATAAAACAATAAAAACTTTAGATTTGGGATTAATAACTTTGGGGAATATGAAGATGAAATGTTTGTTTATAAAAAGTTTAAATTTATTAACATATTGATGGATTAACTATGTATGATATTGAGAAAAT
>JANHGC010000003.1:598034-620425 GCA_027560395.1 Boaedon fuliginosus | reverse complement strand
TTTTAAGGTCTCTCTCTCTCTCTCTCTCTCTCTCTCTCTCTCTCTCTCTCTCTCTCTCTCTGTTCATTGTGGATAGAACTAATGGAGGTAGAATCTGTGGGGAGTGCATTTTTTAATCCACCGGGGTCTTGTAAATGTACTAATGTGGCTATTATAGAATGCCTTCATTCATATACGTGCCATTACATAGGCAGTGCCATCAGTTGATCTCATTTATAGTTAGACAGAAAGATACTCCAGAAGGGAATATGTAAGTACCATTCTTATTCTCAGGGGTTGCAAATGAGAGATCAAGATGACTGTACTTGTTAGTAGGCGGGAGCTGGTGAGCCAGTCTTTTCCCCAATGTATGGCAGATATTAAAGTACCCAGGAAGACAGAAGACACTGCTTACAAGTGAAAATGAAGTATTTCAGAGCTGTTTAGAATTGCCTTTACTGTTTTATAATCAGTTGAATATTTTCATCTGGTTTGTTTAATATTTCATGCCATGACTGGTTCACATGCATGCGTGAACACACACATAAAGGTTTTGACAATTAAATTCTACAAAGGAGAGTGAGTCTCCGTTTTCTGCTTAAGGAGCTTTTATGTATTCATTATGCAGATTAGTATTAAACTAAAATGCTTTAAACATAATAAATAACTTAAACCACTGGTTACAAAGGCTTACACGCAAAGGTTTGATTTTTATGTATATAAAGCATCTCTGTGACCTAAGTAGAACTACTCCCAAGTGTAAAGTTAACTACTAGTGTAAAACTATGCAAAATTAGTGCCCTAAGGCTCTTTTCCTCCTGCAGTGGGATTTGAAGAATTCTCATTAAATCAGAGGAAGTCATTTGCATCCTGTAGAAGAGTAGGCCTGTTTTTTAAAAAAATCAGAATAAATTTAAATGTAACATAATACATTTTACAACGTGTTTATTTTTTTCTGGGTAGATACGATAACCAAAAGGTACATTAACTATTTAATTGTAGAGGTGGAATAACAGAACCATAAAACATATTTTGTAAGGGTGGTAATGGTTCCCATTCACAGTTTTATACATAACTTTCCCCTGGAGTATTTAATAGAATAAAAAAGTATTGAGTTAAAAAAAAGGGAGGGGGCAGAGAGAAAGAAAGAAAGAAAAAAGAAAAAAAGGGAAAAAATCCAACAAAGTATTTTATTTAGGGTTTTTTCAAACACTGTCATGAAGCTGTTCTCCTTTATACATCATGCTAAAAATGCAAAATCCAAGTTTTAATTAGAAACAAGGAAACCTTGGAAAAGTCTCAAATTTCAGTTTAGAAGTGAAATTTTTCAATTAAATTACAACTTTCATTGTAAAAATTTCCACCTGCTATAAAGTAAATATTGGCATCTCTGTAAACTAAATGATACAACATTTAAGGTGTGTCCATATATTGTAGCTTCAGCTCTAGTGTGAATAATACAATTTATCATAGATGTCAGTGATCCAGAGAGCTGCACAATGGTAAATGCTTAGCCGTACAACCAGTATCACAATTAGTTTTTCTAGTATCAGTTGCTTTGCAGGAATGGAGAAGCTGAATGCAAGCTTTATATTCCCTTCTAATAGTGAGTTGAATACTGATTGCAACATTTCACAGTCTAGTTTTGAAAATGTTTTTGTGAAGGGTGGTTCAAAAAAAGTGATTATAACACTTACTCTGTGAGAGCTTCAATTTTGGAAACTATTTTTATTCTCATATTTTTATTCTCAAATTCAATTTGGACTGTTCTTGTAAGGTGTGTTTATTTGCTTGTTTGATTAAAATTAAAATAGAGTATTCACAGTGTTTCTATTAAAGTGGCTTTCATAAACTTATTGTGTCTGGATTATCACAAGTAAGTTTTTCTTGTATAACAATTCATTTAGTGGCTGTTCAAAGTTACGATGGTGCTGAAAAAGTCAGGTCTTCACACTTACAACCAGTACTCATACTTTCTACTCTTGTACCAAGGCCACGGTCACATAATCGTAATTTGGGTGATTGGCAACCAGCTCATATTTATGACCAGTTGCAGTATCCCGTGGTCATACAATAGCAATTTGCGACCTTTTTTTTTTGCTGGTAAAATGCCCATTCAGAACAATGGATTCACACAACTGCGACTGTGCTTAACGACAGTGGATTCACTGTAATGACCATCATAAAAATGGTCATAAATCAAGTCTGACTTGACTTACTACAGAAATTTCAGTCCTAATTCCAGTCCAGTCATAAATTGAGGGCTACCTGTATGACCCTTTTTGTTTGTTAATTTAGAGCTGTGCAAAACATTTGAGCGATAATGTTATCTGTGCTTTTGGAGACACTGCGCAAGCTTTGCCAAAAATGCAGATGCTTTAAACCCTGGATTTCCATTCAGGCAAAGATGCTTCAGAAAGTACAAGGCTTTCATTTTCATTTCAGGATACTAACGTACAATTGCCCTATATTGTTTGCACTGTATGAAATACATTTTGTAGGAAATTCGTTTGTTAAAGTGAAGAAAGCAGCAAAGATTCAAGGCATTATTATAATATGTTTCTTGTAATGTTGCTCAAATTTAAAAGGTTGATCTTAATCAACCTAACTTGCTGATTTTTAAATGTAAAGTTATTTTTGCAGTAGACTGTGGTCACAGGATTTAAAAAAAAGCCCTTTCCCTATTGTGCAGTAGAACAAACTTCTCTTTGTGCTGAAGTTAAAAGTAGGAGGCTTTTTTTTATGGAAGCCAAAATGTGGAAAGTGGCACTAGATTGTTAGACATTATCTCTCCTGAAAGGAACATGGTTCATTTGTGGGACAAACCCTGTGTCACTTTGGTGCGGGGTGAGGCTATAGTGCTGGACTCTGCAGCAACAGCAAATAACGTCATGTCCATTTAAGCCATTAGAGCGTGAGTGGCACATTTCTTGTCTGTAGTGTTATAGTCTGAAATGTCACTAGGCATTAAATCAGTCAGTGGTGATGGCCTACCACCTAAAGATGAACTCTGCCTTGAGATGATGTTTTCCACTTCAGTGCCACTCTTACTGCAATTACTGGGTCATTAATATCATTGCCGGCAATTAGTGACAGCAGACTGCACAAGGAGTCAGCTCTATATTTCTGCCTCCAATTGGAACCTTTTCTTTTAGATTTTTTTTCCCCAACAGCAGATTAAATAATAAACTGTAGGAATATTGGAGAGATCTGTTAAGATTGAAGAAAGTTTTTCCCCCAAATAGAAAATTGGGCAGGAAAGAAAAAGAGCTTGCTTCTGTTACTGTAGCTTCAAATGAATCTAAATACGGCCTTCTTATTTTGGAGAAGAAGCTAGCCATCGCTTAAAATACCATTTTAAGAAAACAATTTCTCTACAAATAAACACGTATTTCTCAAACGACAATATGAATAACTTGACTATCTCACTGTATTCAATTTATTCAGGAATGGTCATAGGCTAGGCCAGAAAAACATTCACAGGTTTTAAGATGTTTTATAATATTGGTATACACAATATCATGATACTTAAAACTGTAGCTAGGATATATATTAAGCACAATATAAGCATTAATCATACGTGAGCACATAATGTGCCTGGCTTCATCATAACAGTGCAGGAATTACCCCAAAGAATCTTATTTCACTAAAGTTCTTAAATGTATCTGTTGCAAAAGTCTACAAATGTCAAAGATTGACCCTCTTTTAAAAAGTAAGGTCATCTTTCACAGAATTCAAGAAAATCCTTGCTGAAAAAACATCTCTTAATCTTCTTAGTAGTGCTTCTGTTTGAACTTGTTGAATTGACTAAGGTTTTCTGAATTGTGGGCACTTTTCTGGCTGCTACTGGTGACCTCACTAGTGTGCCATAACACGTTCCTAGTCTTGCATCAATACCACAAAACCCTTTTAAGATTATTTTCCTCTGCTTGCTGGTATTCTCTGCTACAGGTGGCATAAGTGAAATACACGTTAGCCTTATACTGACCTGCACAACAAACTATTATAACAACTTTGTGCCTTCCTGAAACAGGGCTACATTCCTATTAAAAAGTAGGAACAAATGTTTTTAATATTATTTTATTTGTTAAATCAAATTTATATAGCTGTCCATCTCTCAAAAGGTGATTTTGGGTGGAGTACAACATATTTAATATATATACATTATTTTTATTATATATACAATATATTATAATAAAAACAGATTAAAAATAGAAAAAACAGCATTAAAATGGAGATGATTAAAACTATAAATATACACAATTTGCATGGGTCTTGCTTTACTCTCTTTTAGAAATAATACATAGATGCTTCTTATTTGCATTTAAAGCTGTAAAAAGTTTGCTAATTACTGTTGCAGTTGGATTGTACAGTAACTAGAATAGAAAATGACTGGGCAAAATAAATGTTGATTGGTTTTATTGATTGCAGTATTTACAACCTGCCTCAATCGATAGAACTCCTGAAGAGATTGCTGCTTTTCAGAAATTCAGGTTTTGCATTTTTACAATTAAGCAATTTAAACACTTTTTCATCTTTTGATATTTTGTAAGCATTTCTTTTGCTTTGAGACATTCGTAGAGATTGAAAACCATACCTGTTCCATTGTTGAGAGCAGATTGCAGCTGTAATGCCTTTAGGGCTGAATCTAAGATAAACTTTGTTGTATGTGCTCTACATGACAGAAAACAATTGCAATGTCATTCCTGTGGAGAAGAAGGTAAGAACTTGTAAGACTCCTATGGATTTGTGAAATGAGGATGAGAATGCCTACTTGTTTGCTAGAACTCTAAGCACTCAACTGTATTCTGCATTGTTTTTTCTTCCATCTTTTAAAATAAATTTTGCTATGTAGACTGACAGCCAGTTCAGACTAGTGGTTAAAGTACCTGAATAGAAATCCAGAAATTGAGAGTTCAAGTCCCACCTTAGCCATAAAAGCCAACTGGCTGACTTTGGACTAGTCATTCTCTCAGCCCAACTCATTTCACAAAGTTGTTGTGGGGAAAATAGGAGGGGAACGGTATGCTGGATAGTATCTTGTGTTGAGATACTTTTGAAAATGATAAAAGTGGGATACAAATAAAGTAATCTTGTGCACAACAGAAATTAAACAAAAGCAAGTCTGTTATGTGTATCAGTTTAAGATCTTTTGAAGCGTCATTTACAAAAACATTCTTCAAAACTAGCTTCTGAGGAGCTGTGATTGATACTCAGCACATTTTAAAAGAAGAAAATAAAGCTTGAATTTAGCTTCTCCTCCTCCCAAGCAATTGGTACCAGAAAAACAAATTATGTTACTCATTGTGTACAATATTTACTATTGGTCAGGCATCTCTCTGGATCATGAATGTTTATGAATGTTTATGAAATTAATGCTACATGGACACACCCAACTAGATGGGTGATATCATTTAGTTATAAATAGAAATGCCAATATTTAGTTTATAGGAGGTGGCAATGCATACAATGAATGCTGTAGTTGAACTGGAGAATTTCATTTTTAATTCTTCTCTCTAAATTTGGACATACTGGACAACGTTTGAGCAGTATCTATGCTTCCCTTTGAGAGAAAAACTGTTGTGGAAAATAATGAATGTTATCTTCTCAACAACTACAGCTACAAAAGATTCTAGAAGCAATACATTATCTAGATCCTTCCCAGTTCAGGATTTAGGCCTACACATAGGATTAAAAAAAGCATCAGTTGCTTGGTGAATTATCTTTGTGAAGATAACTTCACTGGGTGAAATTCTTGATTGCTCTCTATCTCTTTGTAGCCTTTAACATTGTGGTATTCTAGTGCATTGCTCCCAAGGATGCAGGTGGGGAGTTCCATAGTATTGTGGTTCAACTTATATATCTGACTGTACAATCACAGTCTTCATTCCCATGTCTACTTGAAACTGTTTGAGAAAGATGATAAATTAACAGTGAGGAATGAAGGTGATATATCTACCATTACACTGCTGCCCTAGGCTGAGGTGGAAATACTATGGAAGTCATAAGCTGATTTTGGGAGGGGTTGGATAAATAAATGAACTCTCAAGAATTTGGCAGTACTTATCAGCAAATGTGTAGACATTCCCTAAATATCAGTTCTATCACTCATTTTGGATAGATTTTTTTACTCCCTTTACTCCCTGGAATATCAGGTAGAAATATATTCTTGTCATTACATGTATGTAATGCATAGCAACCTACTGGATTGGTGGTAGTGGGCTACCTTTGACAATGGCTTGAAGCTGCAATTGATATAGAATTCAGCAAATATAATACATCTACTTTGCAGTCACTGCACTGGTTGCTTTCAGACCAAATTCAGAATGTTAGTTATTGCCTCTAAGATCTTATACTTGTAGTGCTGGATTACATTAGGAACCACATTATCCAAAATGTTTTTCAACACCTGTAAGAACTTTGAGAGCCTTATATGAGATCCTGGCACTGTGAATGGTGTAAAGAAAGTGTCCAGAAGGCAGAGTTTTGCTGTGGTTTTGCTGGCAGCATATCAGAACATGTCCCTTTTCACTTTTGACATAATTGAAGGTTCTGAAGGCTCCTTTTTTAGGTGGAAGGTTGGAAACGTACCAAGGTTAACTAATTCTACTTTATTGTAAGATTACGTTAACAGAATCTTGAACTCAAAAGCACATTTCTCTTCTGTCATTTTTACCATGTAATAAGCTGACGAGGGTTCCTTCTGAGACATTTGCCAGCCTGCATTCTTGCTGTGGGCTAAGCTGCCTCTTATCCAAATGTTCTCCTGGCTGCAGCTTTTCTCCCTGTCTCCCATGGTCATTCCCATGTACCACAGCAACTGGTCATTTTGATTGTATTGGTATTAAGTGTATTAAATGAACACAATTAAATAAAATAATACCATGTAAAACTGATAATAGAGCAGGGGGCATCTGTGAAAAGTGGGAGAGGTATTAAAAGTCACGTATAAAAGGAGCAGATCTTCAATTCTGCACTTGTTGCTACTATCTTGATATTTTTTATTTCTGTCTGTGAATGCCTCTGAAAAGAAGGGGTGTTATGCTGATCTCCTGCCTAATGAGTAATTATGAATCGTTTCCTCTTGATATATAGTTTTTATATTCTAGTTCCAGTTCTAATGTATAGAGGAAATGAACAGAAAAAGTTAAAAAAAAAACCCAATGTATAAGATTGTTTAAATAGATAAGTAATCTATAAATAGATAAGGTGATGATAGAAAGCTGAATGGGGTTATAGTAGGATGTATGCTATGGATTCCTTGCAGTGTTTTTTCCAAGGGAGTTTTTGCTCTAATTCTAAATGTGACAGGATATTCAGCAACATAATCTCCTTAAAAACACACACACACACACACACACACAAACACACACACAGACACACACACACACACACACAAACACACGGTAGGGATTTGTGGCCAGTAGAACCTGTGTTTTTATCTATGTCAAATTGTAGCATGAGAAAACTGCTTACATCAATAATTAAATTTAAATGGAAATCTGTATTAGGAACAAAGTCTATCATAATTCAGCTAGCACAGTCACTGAGAGCCTCTGTGGGCTTTAAACCCTGTCTGAGAGATTCTTCTATAGTTTTCACGCTCTTGAGGACCGAGATCAGGGGATTGGTATAAAAGCAATGTAATATTTTTAATTAAAGCACTGTGCTTAGATCACCACAGACAGCTGCTTATGTGCAATTTCTAGCTGCTGCTAAAACAGGAACCTTGATTTGTGGTTTTTCTGCCAGTGCAAGTCTGGGTGTTTTTGAAACTGTCTTGTAAAATGAGATAACGTATGTATAAGAAGTAATTACTTGATGCTTTATTAAAGTAGGCATTTAATGAAAGCGGAAGCAATCGACATCAGCTACAGCATACGTACCCAATCCTGTGGCAAACACATTGTTAAAAAGATTTCTTTTGAAGAGTTTGTATTTGAAAAACTGATAAATTCATAATAGACCATTAGTTTTATATTGGAAAGTATTCTTATTGTTGTTATGGGAAATGAAATACTTTTTACTGGTTTTGCTCAAGTTTTTTAAGACTTGTATTTGAAGAAAATTGTCTGAAAACTCAACAATATGAATTTCTGAAATGTAACTTCAATATGTAAGTTATGTGTTACATTTTTGAAAGAGCTTCTTCATATTACTTTTTAAGCCCCAAGAGAGTTGTGAATTCTAGTCTCACCTTAGCCACGAAAGCCAGCTGGGTGACTTTGGGCCAATCACTGTCTCTCAACTTAACTCTCCTAATAGGGTTGTTGATGTGAGGAAAATGGGAAGGTGTATTGGATATATTTGCCGCCTTGAGTTATTCAGAACAATAATAAAGGTGGCTTACAAATAAATACAATAATAAATAAAATATATAAAAATAGGACAGAATACATTCTGCTTGGTCACTCAGAAGGAAAATTTTGACCTTGTTCCAGTCTCTGGACTTTATTTATCATGGTTTTATCACTATGTTTAAAAAACCATACCAGCTTAAAATGGAGCTTAAAGAGGCATAGGAAGTATTTTCACATCCCTTCCTATTTTCATGTGTCCATGCGGAGTAGTGTCATTCCATTTTTGTTTTGTGCAATAGAATATCCTGAAGCATCAGCTGTAGAAATTTCTCCAATTTGATTTCTCCAATGTGTAGGACTTCAATTAAGGGTTGAAGCTCAAAATACCTAGAGAGCCAGAAGAAGGGTCCTGAAATACTTCCACTTTCAAAAATTATTATTTTTTTACCAGCTCTTCATAGTCAAGCTGTATTTTCTATTTTAATTAGAAAATCAACAATAACTGCGGAACATTATTGGCAATAATAGTAGTGTATATCTTGGATAAATTCTAGAATGCTTCAGAGATGGAACAAAAAATAATATGTTTATTTTGGAACTTTGTCTTCGGTGGTGAGAGATTAAAATGGATTAGATCTGGAGTAGATCTACCATTCCAGATCTATCCCTAATATTTGGCATACTGGTTGGGATGATGAAAGTTGTACTCTAAAAGGTTTGGAGAATGCAATATCTCATTGTTGCACAGTGATTTCTACATCTGTTCTCAGTTAACTGGAAAAAAAGAAGGACCATAATCTACAGTATCAGTCTGTTTTATTTCCCTAGCCACTTCTTGCCCTGGTAAACCTAATTGGTTTAAACAAATGCCAAACCTTCTAGTTTCTTTTTCATTAACTGTAATAAGGGTGGAGGAAAAGGGAGTGGGAGACTCAAGAGACAGTGGTCTTTTCACATCTTTTCTAAAGCAGGGAGCTCGCTTCTTTTCAGGTTGAGCAGTGCGCTTGTCCCTTTTAGTAATATGCTGAAGGCCACATTAAGAAAAACTGAGGACAAAATTCATTTACATGTACATTTCATTAGAAAGAAATAGTGTTAATGCAATAACTCTCCAGTGCTGTATTGAATGATATTTATGATGGCAAAAAATTCCTTTTAATAATTTTTCCCTACAATTTTTTTGTGGCTGTATGTGAGGATGTTAAAGACTACAGGTAGCTCTGGAAGTACAAGTTGTATGCCTTTTTAAAAAATTGTTGTCTAACATGATATCTGAATAACTTCAGTAATAGTGTTCTAGAATTTAGGAAAGAAAAGTGACTTCATAGAAATTAGACGTAAACAAAATATTTTTGACTGCTCCTAACCACTGTGAAAACTTGATGGTATGTTCAATTTGCTTCTCTATGCAGAAAGAAGGTTCAACATTTAATTCCCTTTAGAAGATCAACTATAACATTTAGCAATGTGTGATGCTGTATATTTACAAACTCACAGACTGAGTATAGGAGGAGAGGTACCTAAATCCTTCATCAAGTAACCAGATAACTGGTACTTTAGTAGATTTCTGCAGAGACAGCCAGTCTCCGAAGATGCTGTCAGCCTATGCTTTCTTTTGAATTCTTCACTCTGTTTGGATGTGGGGCATCTTTTCATGCATGGATCTATGTATGTTTTTAGTTGGCTGGGGATGGCAGTTGAATATGGGAAAAGAAAAGCCTGGTATCTCTAGCTGATGAAAATAATCACCTGATTTTTGCAATAAAAAGAATATATGATAATTTTGATTGATGAAGTTAGTCTCTGGCATTACATGCAATTCAATTAAACAATTCCTATTACTTCTACTTCCATTAATTTTACCCAGCAGTATAGCAATACAGTAAAAATGGAGGTTCCATTCCCATATTTTGTAATGGAAAATGTACTGGACTAGCTGGAAATGTTTAAAGGTGTGTTTTTCTATACCTGTTTTATCTTCCAAATTATAGAAATTACTATTTTTGAATATCTTGTATTTCTTCTGTGTATCTTTATTATATGTAGTTTCTTCCAAGATTATTCACAAGGTAGTTTGAATCAAATGCATCATTAGCCGCTTCGAGTTCCCTTTGATCGGGGAAATAAGGTGGGGCATAAATCAAATCAAATAAATAAATAAAATAAAAATAAATACTGTTAATTAAATTATTAGTTGAATTGTAGTCCAAAGAGGGATTATATGAAACTTCTTAAAAATGGGAATGCATTTGGAGTGGATGCCAATTTCCAATTGGTAAAATGACTGTTACCATCTGCAGTTTCATTGCAATCATATTTTCTTGCTTTAAAAAATGCACCCTGTTTGGAATTAAGATTCAGTTCTGATTGTGTGTGTTTTGTATGTCTTGTCTTTGCTTTTAATCTCTTTGTGAATGAAAGGCTGCATCTAGAAGCTTAATTCTCCATCTGATTAGAGCAATGTTACTAACTTGATAGGCTAAAAGCAGCCAAGACTTAGGCAGTGGCTTAGTCTTCTAGAGAGACAGAGTAATAACAGTCAAATGAAGAAGTATTAAAATGTAATATTATTTCCAATCCATGGGGACTGTATAAAAATAATACCACATACATTCTTTGTACATATCACTCTATTTTTTCCCTTTTTCATTTGGAGTGAGATACATTTCTATAAATAAGGATTTCACAGATTTTTGAAGATATATAACAAATCAAATCAAATCTTGATTGAAAGACTCCCTGTCTTTTTAATATAAGATTGCCTCCTGAAGATCAAAATGTAGATATTCTAAGTAAGCCTACGATTGGTATAATGGTTAAAGCACCAAGCTAGAAACTGTGAATTCTACTTGCTCCTTAGTCCAGTTGTGACCATGGGTCAGGTGTGCACTCTCAGCCCTAGAAAGAAGAAGGCAGTGACAAATCTTATTTGAAATTTTCCCAAGAAACTACAAGGGCTTATCCACTCCAATCCAAGCCATCGCCAGGAGTGAACACTGACTCAAAGATGTGCACGCACACACCTGCACAAAATCTAGGAAGCATCTTTATATTGACAGATTAAAGTTTGAAAAGGGGCAATTTGCAAAACACAGTGGACTTGACTACAACATTATTCCTGAAAACATCAAAGCAGCTAGGTTCTTCTCCTATTCTTTGAGACATACCCATTTCAAATGTCTTGCACAGCTCTTATTTTTTTTATTGCTGTAGCCATGTTTTTTTTTTTAAAAAAATCCTTTACATTTACTAAATAAGTGGGATAATATAAATAATATCTCTGTGAGGGAAACAAATTTACATTTGAATAGGGCAACATAGCTTAAGACACACTGTGCTTCTACCATATAGCAGAAATATATGGTTGATATTTTGCAGTTTATACATTTTCTAATATTGCTAATTTATTTCTATCTCAAATATGAGAAAAATACTTTCTGCCTCATATCATACTAATAATCAAATAGTAATTTCTAGGTTGTATTCTATATGCTAAAATATCCTAGAAAATATTAAGCTCTCTCAGTTTGTTGAACACATGCTACCTTATGTAGTACTAGATCAAATAATAGAAAACTAGAAAACCTGTTTAAAAATGCAGGAATCAATATGTATATAAACATTTATATAGAAGCATTCAAAATATGCTCCCCGGTTTTTATGTTTATCTCCATAGCAAGTTTGATTGAAATACAGATAATATTCTTTTTAAAAAATGGGAGCAGCATATCTAAACTCTTGTAATGTGGTTTCAAGTATGGTTATTGAAAATCTTACTGCTGAGCTGTAAATTGAAAATGTTTTTGGACATAACAGAATAGTAAATTTAGCTAATTTGGCAACCTAGAGGGTTTTTTTAAAAATTTGCAAGTGTGCACGTCTATTTGATTTCCTATCAAGTTGCTAGTAAGTAGCTAGCCACCTATTTTTTATTATAGTACTTTTTTGCTGTGTTCCGATTATATGGCCTTCAGCAATCTATTGCATCACTTTTAGGTGGATGATGGTCATACTTTGAATATAGGTAGTGTCTAGTGGGTGCTGTCAGGAACATGGCAGAAATAGAGCTATTGTATGGTTTTCCTGGCTCATTTCTCTCCTCAGCCTTCAAGACAGGAACTAAGGATGAAAAGTACAATCAGTCAAGGTTACCACGTTGACTTGTAGTTACATTGGAGCTGAGGCTTAGTTTGTGTTTTTGGATCTTTACACGAATTTGAAATATATTTAAACTAAGCGTAAAAGCTGAGGAATATAATAGCCTGGTGAGAACTTGTGTGTTCTAATATGCAAATGTTCTAACAGAACTAACTAAGCATCAGCATTCTTTTGTTATAAACATGTCACATGCATGCACGAATGCACACACATACACAGAATACATTAGACAGTGCAGGAATTGCAAGAAGATACTCACTTGATTATTCAGACATATAAAAATTGACTCTGAAAGAAGCCACTAGCTCCCACAGTAAAAAATTCTGATACTTTTTAATTGCAAAATCACTTACCAAGTATTCATAACTCCTTCAGACTGCACTAAATTATAAATGTAACATGAGCATTTTTGCAAAACCAGCTTCAAGCAGGTTCAGTTTATTAAGAAAAGCAACTACATAATAGTATACATTTCTTTGGCAATACTAGTTTTCAAGGGTTTTGTTTTGTTCTGTTTTGAGAATAAAGCTCTGGGTTGTTTACATGATTAGGGTGGCATCTAGTTAAGATAACAAAATATACCTTTTCTTTTTGAAAATCAGCATGACATTGGCTATCTTACTTTTTAATCAGAGAAAGGTAGTTTTTTTAAAAAAATGTGAATTCCTGCTTCTTGGCATAAAGAAGAACAAGTCACAGTTTATTAACTATGCTGTCTACCTGGAGTTTAATTTTATTATTTCTGTAAACCGTATGGGCACAAAGGCAAAAACCAAAAGGTTATAAAAACACAGCAAAAGATGCATTTGATTTATGTCGAAAACTGGTTCATAGTATTGATTTTCTTTTCTCTGGGGAAAGAAAAAGATCTCAGCAAAACAAAAGTATACATCTCCATTATTTTCTAGCAGTGCAAATGTAACACATCAGATCTGTTTTCTCCCGAATTACTCACTTTAAAAATGTACAGCAGAAGTTAGAAAATGAAGAGGTGAAATTTTGTTAGTCTCTAACACCAAAAGACAAAAAGTGCTTCAGAATCCAGAAAAATAGGAGAAGGAGCTGCAAGAAAGGGAAGTTCATGTAGGGAGGAATTATGTTACACCACAAGGAGGGAGAAGTAGAACAAAAGCAAGAAGTAGATCAAAGGCAGAGAAAAAGTTCATAGTTTTTGCAGCTAGTGAGAAGATTAGAGAAAGAAAAATATCAACATGGGGCTGGGAAGACCCAGTGAAAGACTCTGGGCATATGAAGGAAACGGGAAATACATATAAGGTACATTTTAAGAAAAGAAATCCCCCAGGAAAAATGTGGGATAACTAAAAGACTTAAAGAAAAAGACGACGTATGGGGCCCTATCTAAATTAGATGAAAGGGAGATTCTTCTTAGTGCCAGAAGTCTCATTTAATTACTTTTTCTCCATGGGAAACCCTACAAGTATTTTCATGGCCTTCCCTTATTCCTTTTCTTTCATATTTTGAGTAAGTGGCCAGATGTAGCATATGTGCTGTGAAAGGCTGAAGAGCCTCTCTCTCTCTCTCTCTCTCTTTCTCTGTGTGTGAAGGGACGATTCCTTTAGAAATGAAGATCAGCCATTTGGCACGGATGCAATAAATTAGCAATTTTAGTTCTGTAAATCAAGACTGACAATCTGCAAGACTATTTCTGGATGATTTCTGTAGTAAACATAGTGGATTAGAGTAGTGGCCTGCCAATTCCATCCTGACCCTCAATAATATGGCTGGAAATTTCACCTGTTCTATTCTATTGACAATTTTCTGAGGGACACTTTTCTTGTGTTTGGCTCTCAACTGACCTGCATAATCAGTATTTTTAGAGCATGCTTTTTGAGCTATGTGAAGAGAGCAGTAAGCTGAAAGAATATGATTGCTGCCGTGAGACTTTGGCCAAATAATGGCAAAATACTGGATCTGTGGAATTTCAGTTCAATAAAAAAAATTAAAAACTAAACTTCCTTGTTCTGCTGAACTTGGCAGACTTCTTTCTAAACTAACTCATTTTTTTCAAGGGAGTGGAGGTGGGTGTGGAGAGCAAACACTGGCATAATAAGTCAGTTGACAGCTATGGAAAAAGGCACCTGGATGAATTAGAAACTAAAAACACAGCCTGTATTGGATGTTTGTTTGTTCTCTTAATTGTCACTATTTCCCGGCTTTTTCTGGATGAACCTGAACAACAGAAGTAAATTTGGACAAGTGACTTCTGTTTTCAACTGCTTTTGTTTTGTGTGTGTGGCCGTACCTGTCAGTACCCTGAAAACTTTCATTTTTTTCTTTTTTTTTTCTTTTTCCAATCAGCAACATCCAATGGATCCCTTGAAGGCTTGGATAACCAGGAGGGAGGTGTATGCCAGACAAAAGCCATGAAGATCCTTATGAAAGTTGAACAAGGTAGCGATCATCTTTATTGTTATTATTCATTCAACGATTGTAAACAGCTCTTGCTCCCCAGTTCAATGGCCCTGGCTTTGCAAAGTGGATGAAACTGTCTTATATTCTGAAGCAAAATTCTATTTTTCTGCACCTAAGTTGCTGACATTTTATAGGAAGAGTTAATTCACTAAGATATTTTCATTGAACAGCTCTTCTTAGAAGGATAAGTCATCCTTGAATAGTATGTGCTCCAGTTATTCTTGCTTGTAGACTATATATTAAAGTACAGTTTCACAGCTCAAAATTGTTTTAAAAGGAGAGGGAGCTAATGTTTTCATAGCTTTGCTTGAAACAAAACCTCACTAAAAATGAGGGTTTTGTTCATGGTCTTTTGCTCATCTACAGATAACCTATTGTACAGGGAAAGAATGAATTGTTCTTCCTAATTAGGGGTTGATTTAGTAGTCAATCAATTTGCTTGGCTGTGCTGAAATGTCATTTGCAAAGGCTTTCTTGCCAATTTCAGGAATCCCCTTCATTTTTGCTGATAGCTTCACAATCTGAACCTCTAAAATAACTATATAGCTTTTTTTTTTAAAAAAAAAAAACAACCTTGTTTTAAAGAGGAAAATTAGATTCTCATATCTCCTTGTAGTCCTAAATAAAGGACCTTCTGTTCAAAGCCATTCATGCCTCATGAAAATTAATAACCAGCTTAGAAAGCACATTATTATTAGTTTGTAGTGAATCATTTGTGTTCTTTCAGTTCCCAATTCTGGTGGGTCCCCAAATAATGCTGATCCAACTAAACGCCCGGAACAGGAAGCTGGTACCAACGGGAAAAGCTCCACAACAAGTCCCTTTGTAAAGGATCATGCAGGTAAACAGGAGAACATCTAGATCCTGAAAGAGGGTCTGTCATGGGCTATCTAAATGCAATCCTATGGAGATTGGGGTGGGGGAGAGATTACCTATGGTAGAGGAGCTACCACTTCCTAAACTCCTTAGAGCTTGCAACAGCTATAACAAGAGTGACAGAATGGCTTTTTCCCCCTTTTTTCCTCTTCTTAAAAACATGCTTCCTCCCCCACTGATTCTGTTGGAAAGAAGTTATCTATGTCTCTTCCAAGACTGGCATAACCCTCTATCTCACACATACAAATTCAGAGTATGTTGGGGAATGAAAATGCTTAGCTTCAGAGCTTCCCTTATATCATTCTGGTATGTTCCTTTGTCCTTATCTCCTGCATGGCCATGGAGCTTTGGCTGCTGATCAAGGGACAATCTATGCATCACATTTTTTTCTGTTCATGGAAAAGTCTCCTGGGAACATCAGATTGCACCTCAAAACCATTAATCAAACTAAGAAAATTCAATATATAACAGCCAATTTTAAAAAAAGAATATACCAAACCAAAAGAGGACAGAGCTTCTGCAAAAAAATGTAATCTCTCTCTCTCCTGTTTGGTTTCATATAAATTTGGTTTCGTACATAGTTGCTACTGATCTTTAGGAACAGATCTTGCTCTGACACATTTTGTAATTATAAGAAATGGATTTTATTTTTATTTTTTTTAAAAGGAAAACATTGTTTGCAGTCCAGGACATAGGTAAACACCCTTAAACCCTCTTATTTAGTATGCTTTTTATATTTATATTTTTATATTTAACCAATTATGGATTGCCATCATTCTGTCCTGGAAGTATTTCTGAAAGTTTCATTCCCTGGCTTGGTGAAGCTACCAGCCTTCTGTTACCCGGAGAAAGTAGTAATAGAGATATTGTCCTGATTTCAGCTTCCCATGCAAACATATAGTTGCTGTACAAAGGTTGTCCCTATTGATATCAGCAGCTTGCTCTTCTGCTAGAGCAACTAACCACTGCTACATTGATAAAGTTTGCATGATGGTGACTCTGTGTTGCGATTTCCTGTCTCACAAAACTGATAAACGAGATTCAAAAGCCCCCCCCTCCCCTCTTTGTATTGGCATGCCATGGTGGCTGGCATTCTTGCTTGGTTAATTATGCTACCAGCCATCACTTTAACATCAGCTTCTTCTCTTTACTTCACTTGAACAAGAAAGAATACACTGGAGAAAGAACAGCAAACTGAGATTACTGTTCAATCGTAGATACTAGTTTATTTTAAAATTCACATTAGTTGTTTCATGGCTTCTTTTCAAATTTATTTGCCCTCGTGCTTATAGATCTTTTAGTTGGCAGCTAGTAAACATCAGTACTTTTATATACTAGAAATATAAACTGCAATGGCTTTTCACCTAAATTTAACATCACAGCAATATTCCCATTTAAATCAAGCATCCAGTTGCAGCTAAATTAGCACTGATTTTTTTCCAGTGAGAGAACATTTGATTTAATTAATAAAACTTAAATATCCTTGCAATAAGGGCTGCTTCTTACATTATGCTTCCTTCTGGTATCACAGCTTTTACTGTTTGAATTCTATAAGCAGCAAGTCCCTTGCTACCAAGTATGCCCAAAACACTGGGACCTTCTGGAGTGGTGTTTTTTTTTTAATTTGGCAACTTTTGAGGTGTGTGGACTTCAGGTCCCATAATTATCCACCCAGCATGGCCTGGGGAATTCTGGGAGCTGAAGTCCACACATCTTAAAGTTGGCAAGTTGAAAAATACTAGACTAGAAGGTTCCGGTGGGCCATCATGCCCAACTACAAAATATGAGTGTATACGCTGTGTACCAGTTGAATAACATTGGGTTTGGAAAGCTATTAAAGTCAGTTCCAAGACTTGGCTTTGTATATAGAGTCCCAACACTGATAAGAAGCCATCAGTTTCTTCAGTCAGTATTAGAACAGTTACATAGATAGCTATTCCACTCATCAGTGTTTTCATTTTGTTTTAAATTCTGGGCTACATAATAAAGGTGCATATACAGACAGGAAAAGGCACACAGGAGTATAGTTTAATACAAATTGTGTTTGTAACAGATAGTGACAGATGATTCTTGAGAATTCCTGTTTCCCTATTTTATTCTATTAGCTGCCTTAAGCTGGCCAACATCTGGGGAGACATGACATGCATCAAAGGCTGTTTTATCAGTGCTGTCCTTCTATGCTGATGGGTGAAGATAGATACAAAGTGTAATTTGGAAACAACATGATAGGAGAGCAACAGTCAGAATGTCTCTTTGTAATGCGAATGACTTGTTGGATCTAGCTATTCAGGTTTTCAGAAGACAATTAAATATGGCTACAAAGTGGTGATGGACAGTGATTGTTTTGAACTTAGATTTCTCCCTTCTCTTTCTCTCTTTCTCTCCCTGTCTCCCTCCAACCTTATTCCTAGGTCCCAACTCAGATGGGAGCAAAGCTGGACATTCCAGTATCCTTGGTTCAGAGGTGGCCTTATTTGCAGGGATAGCTTCAGGGTCCATCATATTCCTCCTCATCATCATCACACTGGTGGTTCTTTTGTTGAAGTATCGAAGGAGACACAGGAAGCATTCGCCTCAGCACACAACAACTTTGTCACTTAGTACATTAGCAACCCCAAAACGCAGTGGGAACAACAACGGGTCTGAACCCAGTGACATTATCATCCCTCTGAGGACTGCAGATAGTGTTTTTTGCCCTCACTATGAGAAAGTCAGTGGTGACTATGGACATCCTGTGTACATAGTTCAAGAGATGCCCCCTCAAAGCCCAGCAAACATTTATTACAAGGTCTGATGAACACACAGTGTGGTACCTGTTTTGAAACTCTCTCTCTGTCTGGTCAAATGCTATCCATGACACAGAGGTTGGGGATTGTGATGAGCCACTGTGTGGGTTCCTGGACCAGATGCAGAGGAGGGAACAGCAAGCTCCACCCTATTACAGAGAGCTGCTTTGAGGGGGCAGCTTTCGAGTCTGTAGAATTCCTGTCTTGGTGAACAAGCATTTACTTGGAAGCTGGAAGAAGTTACATAGAAGATTCCCATAGCAATTGTGGTTTGTTCATCACCTTCTAAGCCATGTGCTGTAGGCATTCAGGCACGTACAAACCCCCCCAGGGAAGATGGAGCAACTCGCAGATACTAATGGTTTTAGGCATTCTAGGAAGAGAGTCTTAAGTCGTCAAGCTTGAAATGCAGCCCTGTGACTTTGTTTGTGCTTCTTTTGGTGCTCATGGATTTGTCTTATAGACCTCTGCTTTTAAATAAGATTTTAAACTTTTTTGTTTGTTTTAGTTGGTCTCTGTGGCATTTTACTTCAACCGAACGGCATTCTGTCATCCTTCATATGAAAATTTATGCACTCCATATCATGCATTGCTTTTGGAAAAGTGATTTTTCTAAAAAAAAAATTTTTTACCATCCCATATTCCACCTATTTGTGAAAGCAGCCTTACTTGAATGGATAATGCTTTGGAAGAGACTTTGGGCTTGCTGAAAGGAGAATCTTGCAGCCAAAAGCTAGCTTATCAGTCGAATCCCCAATAGAAGTGACGTGTGGCAGAAGAGAGAGGGAAGGGCTGAAAGAATGCTACTGTCTCTGGAATATCAACTAGACAAAGCTAGACGATTTAAATAGCACAGCACTTTGATATCCGGAGTTCAATGAAGAGTGTTAACACACAGCAATAGGAGCAGCTGATTAGGGTCTGTACTTGAAGGATGCCAAGGTTTTCTCCAATAGTAACTTGCAGGAGAAAATACTTCTCCCACAAAGTAGTGCAAGTAAATTAATGTGCCTGGAAGACAAGACAATAGAAGGCTGCTGGTGATATATTAGGGCACGACTGCTGTGGTACTTTACCAGCAATAAGATGTACAGCTTTGAACTAGCTGTAGCAAAATCTTGGTCTGCTTCAAATGATTTTTTTAAGCAGACACAGCTGCTATTACTTACCATATTTTATCTAATCATAGGGAAAAAGAAAACAGCAACATCTGACATAGACAAATCACAAGCTTAATGGTCAAGAGGGCTATAATTCCATCATTTAAAACAAAGCATTCACATCTATATAAAATTGGTCAGGATTGTATTTTTCCTTCAATCAAGCCTTTTGACATTCTGATTTCTGGCAGTGCATTTTGAGTTAGTCTTGTACTGCCATTCATGGGATTTTTCTCTTTTCTGAAATAAAGCACATATGGTAAACCACCACATAAAGATGCAACACATTCAGCTACAAGAAGGGGAGGTATAATGTGACTTATTTATAATAAGTGTATAGAACCCAAGGGATGTATGGTAGCAGATTTTGTTCAGATTACTAATATATCTATATATTGAAATTGCACAGAATCCTTACAGAAGATGTGAAATTCCTCTATGACCATGAAATCAATTTGCCTACTTCTGGGGGAAAATAGATCTTTAACTCCAAAAAGAACAATATTGAGAAGAAATGTAAAAATAACCAAGCCCTCTTAGCTGTCTTACATAATCAGTAGACTAGGAAACAAAGCCCCTGAATCATGAGAGATAAGTGTATAACTACACAATGTATTTTAACAAGATATTCTGATATGGCTTTCCTTTTATTTTTTTTGTGCTGTGTTTTCCCGCCTTGCCTTATGAGATGGAGTATTTTTGAGCTGGATACCAATAGGAAAGTTTACTATAAAGTTCCTGCTTTTGAAGCATAGTTGTTGTTCTCCTCCAACCTCTGCACCCTGGGGGACATAAATCTACTTTTTTTATGTGCTATGCAAAATAGATGTCTTATCACATAATCCTGTTACCATAGCAACACTTCATTTTCTGGACTCGAAAGAAGTTGTAGCGACAGCATTTTAAGGTTGTCAACTTCCACAGAGCACATGCAAAAAAAAAAAAAAAAGGAAGAAAAGAAAAGAGAAAAAGAAAGAAAAATCACCACACCACACTACACCACAGAGTCCTGTCACAGAAATGATTACTTTTGGTATTTCCTGAACCTGAAAATGACGTTGGTGCACGAAGGGAGAGATGGAGGGGAGGGGCGAGGAAAGCGAGAAGTAGCATGGTTCTGTGGGAGGTTACTATGGTAACTAGCTGCAGCACAGAAGCAGTCCTTTCCTAAAGCTTTTCTCTCTATGAACCCATCCATGCAAGGCTTTTCTTGTAAGTCCTTAGGATTTGGAGGGGAAGCGGAAAAATAGATGGGGTAGTTTTAAAAAACAAAACCTGAAAGAGGTTGTTTAGCCAGTTATAGCCAGTTATAATGTACTAAAGAGGGGAGGGGAGATTATTGAATAAATCTATAAAGAAGAGCAACCTGCAACCGAGGAGAGGGCGGGGGGTTGGGAGAAAGGAGCCCCGTGTACCTGTGTTGTGTCTTGTGCAGAATAATGACAATCTTGCCAACTGTTCCTTGAGGTTGGTGTTTGGTTCAGCTTTGAAAAGTTACTGTAAATGCCTTGCTTGTGTTAGCCCTAACTTTTTGAAAATTTACATCATCCTGTTTTAAGAGTGAAGATGCTGTAAATAAGTTGAGATTGACTGTATATGGATTTGGGGTGTTACAGTAGCCTTATTCACCTTTTTAAATAAAGATTCAATTAAAAATACACATGGAATCAAGAATAAACATCTTTTCTTAACCAGACTGTGTATATAAAGCAACACTGGTTTTTTATAAAGTCTAAGCAAGATGTTTTGTATAAAATCTGACTTTTGCTATGTATTTAGCTACAGCTTGTTTAAAGGCCGTGTCATTCCCCTTTGCACAGTATCCAGGATAAAGAGATAAGATTTAAAAAGGTTGCCAAATTGCTGCATATTTGTGCTGTAACTGTGTACCATGAATATTTATTTAAAAAATCCTTTGTCCAGTTTGTAAGTAACACAGTATTATGCTTGAGTTATAAATATTTTTTCTTTTCTTTTTTTTTTTTAAAAACTAGACTGTCTTAGTTTTGAAATCTGCTTTGTTCTATGTTGCAGTTAGCCCCTTTGAGAAATTGAAATCTATGAAAATTCACATTCCACATCTGTTTCGAACTGAATTTGTTCTTTAAAAAAAATAAAATATTTTTTTCCTATGGAAATAATGGATTTGGTAGCTTCTTATGGAGGGTGGGAAATGTTCTTCCAAGCTTTCTCTTTCTTTTCCAAGTTAAAATTTTAATGTAATATTGAGGGGCATGAAGAACTCTCCAAGATCCTTTTCTGCCTGAGAAAAGTTTTGCTTTCATTCATCCAAGAATGTCAAGTGTGGCTTGTTAAGAAAATGAAAGAGCCAAGTTCCTACTTGCATATGCATTATATATAAATCCAGAGACTAACCTTAATACTAAAATTGTTTGTGAGCAAAAAATTGATCCATGATACCCCTTTCTGGGTTATATACAGGAACTGAGTGAATAAAATTTACTTAGACTTGGAATAACTTTATTGTCACTTTGAATGTACACTAATTGACATACAATAAAATGAAATTTCATTGTATACAGCTCTCAAGGGTCTCTACCTCCAATATACATGACATAAACATGAATAAATAAATTGCATATACCCACATATATGACACGGAGAAACAGCACAGTTTAGTTTGGATGTATACATGGCCAGGACCAAACTCTCAGATATATATATATACATACACACAC
>JANHGC010000003.1:586850-597934 GCA_027560395.1 Boaedon fuliginosus | reverse complement strand
GACATGGAAGCCTACTGGAACCAGTGCAGAGCACGCAAGAGTGTTGTGACATGGGTATATCATGGGACACCCATGACTACTCACGCAGCTGCATTCTGGACCAGCTGAAGCTTCCGAATGCTTTTCAAGGGCAGCCCCAAGTAAAGTGCATTGCAGTAGTCTAACCATGAGGTGATGAGGGTGTGAGTGACTGTGAGTAATGCTTCTCAGTCCAGAAAGGGATGCACTTGGTGCACCAGGTGGACCTGGGCAAAGATCCCTCTGGCCATAGCTGTGAAATGATTTTCTAATTTTAGCTGTGGATCCAGGACACCCAAATTGTGAACCCTCTCAGAGGGGGTCAACAACTCCCTCCCATTTTCAATGATGGTAAATGTTGGATGGTCCAAGAAGTAGGGACCCAAAGCCACTCGGTCTTGTCTGGGTTGAACTTGAGCCTGTTGGTCCCCATCCAGATTCCCACAGCCCTCAGGCACCGGGACATCACTTTGGTGGCATTGTTGGGTTGGTTCGGGGTGGAGATGAACAGTTGAGTATCATCTGCGTACTGATGATACTGCACCACCGAACCTTCAAATGATCTCACCCAGCAGTTTCATATAAATGTTGAGTAGGAGTGGCAAGAGGACCGAACCCTGAGGCACCTCATTTGATTGGCTTTACTTGGGGATACATAACCACAGATGGTGCTCTTTTTGTTAATTTATTCCTAATATTTATCGATTTGTTAATTCATTGGGCAGACATTGTAATGTGGAAAACACCTTATTTACATATCCAGCCTGGGTCACCAAGAGTTAAATACATGGAATAAAGTAAATAGAAATATTTTGCACATTTCATAGATGACATACTCTGTATATCAGGAGTCTCCAAACTTGGCCACTTTAAGATTTGTGGATTTCAACTCCCAGAATCCCTCAGCTAGTCATGCTGACTGGGCAATTCTGGGAGTTGAAGTCCACAAGTCTTAAAGTTGCCAAGTTTGGAGAGCCCTGCTCTATATTCACTTTAAGGATCTTCTGTATTAGAATATGAATCCCACTCCAATATTCCTTTGCTTTATTGCAGGTCCATCACAAATAAGTCTCTTTTTTACATTTGCATCTCCAACATTCATTTGAAGTTGATTAATTCAATAAAAGTTTTGTAGGAAGAAAGAAAATAGATCCACGAAGTTGGAGTTTAGCCTAGCAGTCCGCATCCAAATATTTAAACCTGATATGCAAGTACTGTTTCATTAACTTCTAAAAAACATCAAATCAATAATTCACTCTGCATAGTGAGATGGCCAGCATATAATTTGATAGATAGAGCAAAATTGCAATTATTATGGTGTTAAAGCAATTGCTTTTCATACTGAATACTTCTATTGATACTTTCTCTAGCATGTGAGCAGCCATATAAATTGAACAAGATAAATAAATTCACAACCTTTGGTAAACAATACTTTTCACCATATTTGTTTTGTCAGTTACTGCCCTTCCCATGGTAACCATTACATGCTGGTATACATTTTAAGTCATGTTCGTTTCCAAGCAAACTGTTTCATTGTGATGCACTGGTACTTCATTAATATTTTACAATAATACTCGATGACAGTATCAGAAATAAAGGGACAAACTGAATTTTTAGTGTTCCATCATCACGACATTGGGTGAATAGTTATTAAGCATTTGCCTCTAAATTATCTAAAGGTCCTGTGTTTATCTAAGCAAAATTGCTGTTTTTTCGCTGATGAAGGTTTTTGTAGCTATTATTTTCCTCAGCTTTTAAGTCTGATCTTGCAATTATCTTGTAGAACTATTATTTTGGAATCAGATTATTAGTATTTCTTGAGTCGAGTTGAGGAAGAATTTGAATCAAGAGTTCTGTGGAGATTCTGGAATTATTCTCTTCTCACCAATTAATGTGTCCTTTTAAAGAATATCTTTGAAATATTTGTACATGATTGCCAGTGTAATTCTAGCATGTTCTATGAAGAGGTTGGTGACTAGCTTAGTCTATATTCAATCCATGCCACCAGATAAGTGCAGGTTTAATTATGTGGGAGTAGGTCTAATACTTTATGCGGACAATGAATGGGAAGGCCATTATTAACAAAAGGCCCTTATTTCTACTATTCAATCTTAAAATCAGCATGTAGATACAGAAATGTCTATATTTTAGGGATTTTTTTTCCTATGACACACTGATGTCATTTCTTGTTATGTGCTCTGAGACAACATGCAAATCCAACACAATCATTTCCAAATATGAATTCTGAAGCAGGCACATATCATGACCAACAAATGGGTGTTGAGTAAGGAAATGACATTGCTTGTCTGACTGCTTGGCTAATGAGTTTCTTTGAGATTTTTATCTGTGATGAGTTTACCTCACATGCACTGATGAGGGCTTGCTGAATCTTCAGTGATGTTCAGAACCCTTATGACTGTTGCATAATATGGTAATATGGTGGCCACTAGCATGGAAAATGTGTCAGTGATACTCTCATATTATATAGAAGGAGCAGAAATTTGTTTCACTGGAAATGACAGAGAACATCTCTGTCTATGATAAAAATAGCTCTTAGTTTCAATTCACTGCCAAAAATATAGACACAGTAGTTCTATGTTACTCCCTGTTAGGTTTCAGATATAAGGATCTTTAAACAAAGGAGCTACTCCCGTGTGAGTGATGTTTGAAGTCCTTTTTTTAATCACAAAAGGACTTATATAAATGATCATATGAATGATCACTTTCTCATATGTAATGAGCATTTTAATTCAATCAGCTTTATGTAATGATGCATCAGGTACCCTGATCTTTTGCTAATCACAGCTATTGTAGTGATTGCACATAAAAGTAGATTCTGAGGGTGCTGCTATAAGTATCTTCTGCGTTGTTGCTTCTGAAGCATTTCCCCCCCAGACATTTAAGGGCTTCTTTCTTTCCACGACATTGTCTTTCGGATATGAATTTATTTTTAGCTCCTGTTAGTGTAGCTGACTCGTTGGAGATTACAATTCTATATTGCCTACACAGAAATAAGTCCCTCTGTGGGTCGATTTGATTATTAGACAGAGACTTCCTCATCTGGAGTATTTGTTGATTTAATATAGTATTTTTGTTAAATATGGATGGGAAAGCTTATAACAATTTGTAGATCCATTATGTAAAGGGAGGAGAACTTACAATTTTTTAAATTTACTTTTCAGCATCCAGCCAAAATAGATTTTTAGTGTTTAGTATTAGATCTATTTGACATTTATGGCTTTTTCTTCTTCTTTTTTTTGTACACAAGAAGTTTTTTTTCCTCATTCGTGTTGGATGCTCCTTTTTCTATTTTTCTGTTTTCTATTTTTCTATTTTAACCTTGTTGATAAAAGAAATAAATTAATAAAAAAAAGAAAAAGATCTTCAGAATGCACTTACTGTACAGAAAACTGCAGCTGGTTCTGAAATTTAAACTCAGGCCTTTGCAATTACATTTATTAGACCAGGGTCCCCAACTCCCAGGTGCAGCCCACTATCAGGCCTCAGAAGCAGCAGGCAAGCATATGTGTGTGTGCGCAGTTTTCCTTGTGCAAGCAATGGCCAAGTGAGCGCACAGCACTGGTGCACGTGGCAGGTAGAAATGAAGCTGCACGTAAAACCATCCCCTCTCCTGCTGGTCCACAAAGCTGGAAACTGTGAAGACCGCTGTATTAGATTAACAATTCTTACTATCTGTTTAAACCTCTTAAATATTCAGGTGCTTTCTGTGTGCTTTCAATGCCATGAAATATTTCCTTCCAATAAAGCACCAGTTAATTGCAGCATGAAATAGACAGCATCATTTAAAAATAATTGGCCTACACCGGTCATGAGATTAAATTTATGAATTTTATGACATGGCAACTACAGTGAAAAGCTACCACTACTAACAATTATGTTGTTAAGAACTCAGGAGGACTGGCTGGGGAAGCTGAAAATACATGTGGGTAGAGCTCAGCATCAGAACACGTGTTGTTCAGTAAAAAAATTCTGGTTCAATCCCTAACTTTTCCAAGTAGGTCAATTTAAGACCTTGGATACTTAAGCCAATCAAGGATGATGCTGACTTCGTGTTAAGTATATTTTTAAATTCCTCTATTGAGGAACTACAAAGAGAATTTTACAAATGCTGGATAGTTTCTATAACTACACACAGTATTAAACCAAGTTGACATATCCCCTATTTTTAAACTGAAGAGAAAAGATGTACTTGCATTTAAACTGATGCTGACATGGAGCTATTGACTGAATGCAACAACAGAATGTATTACTTCTTCATGAATCTGGTTTGAATCAATCTGATTTAAATGAAAAATAAGATAGTGTATATGCCTTGAACCATTCTGAATAACAAAAGGCTCTCTTTAAAATAGAATGAAAGTGTAAGAAACTGCTGCTTCCAACATCTGCTATGTTAAGTTTTAAAAACAAAAAAAACATTGCTTTAATAAATCCCTTTTCAATGAAAAGACTGAATATCTGGTCACTATGATTCCTAAAATTGTTTTTTACACTAATTTATAAATTAGTGGGGGAAAAACCCCTAATTACTAACTACACTATTAAAACATTTTCAAATTCAAGCTCCCCTATGACCTCCAAGCTTCTGCATTTGTTTGCATGCTATAGTGCTAATCTGTACATAATTAAACCAGTTAGTTCATTCTTCAGTCATCTTCGTAAGATTTTATTGTAATGTTATGTACTACCAAATCTTGAAATATGTAAGAATTAGAAAACTTCTATCGATTAACTCTTGTTCCTTGATCATCATCTTTATCTTTTCTTCTTCTTCAAAAGAACCCCCATTGTTTGTATGACGTTTAATGGATTTATGTCTCATGATACTTCTCCCATATTTTTATTATACTATTTGTATGGTTATCATTATGGTTCTTGAAGATTTATTTCTATGGGTCATTTTAGTGGAATGTCTGCTGATTTGAAGAGTAGGCATAAAATGTACTGAAAAAGACAGATAATTTTTACGCACAGCCACTTTAGGCCAGATAAAATATGATTTGCAAATAATACATCAAGACATCTGTTATAACAAAATTAACTTAGTATCCGCTGGTGACCACTGTCTTCCAATATACTTCAGTGACATCTTAAATATTTATATCTGCCAGCTACTTCAGAAGCTGTTTCCATATACATGCAGAAGTTTGGGGAAAGAGCATCTACAAATAGTAGTATTTCACACATGTTCCTGCCTGTTTTGAAGCAACAGAAATGGCATGCTGTCCACATCACAGAAGGACAATCAAATTCAAATGTACAGCACATAATGGATATTTTCTAACAAAAATTACATTGTCTTCTAAGTTTGATGTTTTTATCATTTCATTTTTAAGAACTTGATAAATATGACTCCCTACTAGTGTTCAAGGCTAAAATAATGATATCCATAAAACAGACTGAATCACCCCCAAAATAGAAAATTCAAATTTAATCTCTGTCATGCTTCAATTTACTGGATTTACTTGCTATACCCCCCTCAAAACAACAACAACAATGAATCAGTCCATTGAGGTATTATTACTTGACTACTTTTGCTTTCCCCAAACTTTTACCCTACATGCTGGGAGTGAGATTTAGACAGGAGGAAATTTAATCTTCAATACCAAAGCAAAGAGGAGGATACAACCATGCAGTGTAGGAAAGAGAGCAGCTCTAAGTTTTGTAAGCAGGAAGGATCTGATAGATCTGTTTCTGTGGTAATGATTTATAACATCCACTAGAGTTAACCAACCATTCTTGTGTCAAAATAATAATAACAATACAGACAGATTTTATATCACTTCAGTGATGACTTGATGCACCTCAGTCAAGTGGGACTAGGCCTAAAAGTGACGTTCAGGGGATGCCAGGGGATGCTGTGAGATAGACTGGAAAGTTGAAAAAAGGATTCTTGAAGGATTCACTGATGAGGTACTTCCGTGTTGGTGCCACACTAAGTCAAGCTCAAGTTGAAAAAGGCTTTACTTTTTAATGAGTTGCTTCCAGATTGCAAACCACAGCATGAAAACACTGAAGGGAATGACGTGGGATATTCTCTGTATAATTGTCTCCTCTGACCACACATTGCCTACTAAAAATCCAACAGAAAAATAATAACCTTATATCAGTTCTTTGAAAAATATAGAAAACATATCAAATGATTAACTTTATAGCTACACTGGTGAGAATTCTTAGGAATTGTATTATTACACCTTTGAAGGTACCAAATGTGTGTGTGGGGGTGGATTATAGGTTTATGGGTCTTCTAGGGTTTGATCCAACCTCTCTTCAAAGCATCTGTCTTTTCTCCCTACATACAAATGTGAATGGCATGAACCGAAGGTCCTACAAATTTCACTTTTACGCCTTACAAAATTATTTTCACTTTTGGTAGATGCCAGTACCTTTATTAAAAGTCTATACTGAAACACTCTCTTGCATTGTCACTTGCCTGCTAGACAAGAGCACTGGGCTTATTTATGTAGCACTGTTTCTTCAGTAATGAAATCAAAACCTGGATGAACAGTAAACCAATCAGAACAATGTGTGATTACACACAATCCTTTTTATACAGTACACTACTCTTCCAACTCAAACACCTATCTCTTTTCCCTCTATATTTCATTCTGGTTTACTACTTTACTGTTATATTATCATTTCCCCTCCAATGTAAAATTTTAAAGCAGCCAGAGCTCTGTATAGCAAAAATGTACAGTACTCACACAAGCATTTCCATCCAGTATCTCTGTTGCAGCTGGTAGGAACAAGATGTTTGCATATTGCTTTTTTACTGCACAGACAGTAAAATAGAAATAGTGCAAAACTGACTTTCTGCAGTGTACCTTTGGAAGAACTTATTATTTCATCAAAACACCCATGTGGCTTGCTATTTTTAATGGCAAGATTGGAAATGTGACATATTTAAATATTTGAAAACATTTATTGTAGTCAGTACAGATTCTGCAGTCTGTACAACCTTTTGTGCTCTGAATAAATAATGCAAGTAAGGCCTGTAGGCTTTCAAGTTTCTTCCAGAAAGGTTTTTCTGCATTACTCAAGAATACCTAATCCTCATTCACTTGCATCTAGTCAAAAACCTATTGTATAGCATCTTCCAAAAGAAAAATGTTACTCTTGTAGCTGCACAGATTTGTCTTACCTGGTGGCTTCCAAATAGGATACACCTAAAAGTCTCAGCATTTTCAGCTCTGTAGATTTAAACCCTAAATAATCTTCTAAGTAAGCATGATGGCACTATTTATTAATTAATTAAATTGAATTCAATTAAATTAAAACTATACCAGTTCTTTATCCATTTACCATTTTTACCATTTCCTTTCACCAAATTCAGTGAGTCCTGTAAATTCAATGAGCTGTGTAGCTTCAAAATAAAAGTTGTTCTAAAGTGTTAACTTCTTATTTTATGTATAAAGACAGATGTAGTTCATAAAAAATTAACTCATGATTAACTCATGATCACTCATGAAATTTCAAAGAATCCCAAAGCTATGGGGAAGGTTATTGTAACAAACGAATATAGTTATGTTCCAAAAATACAATGAATATATTCTCCCAATTGGACTAGAACTAGATTATTTGAAGGACTTTTTTCCGGTCACATCTATCTGACCCAACAAAGCAGGGAGGCAGGGAATGCTGCAGGCCTCCTCTTCTAAGTAGGACCATCTAGTGCAGGCGTGTCAAACTGGCAGCTGTTGGCTGGATGCATTATGCACAGACTACACCTACTCCAGCTCCATGACAGGGAAAAACATTGCAATGTGACACCGCGAGTTTGACACCCATGTTCTAGTGGAACTAAGAACAAAAGCTTCTTGACCTTTGTGGCTCCATACCTATGGAACATCATCTCCACAGAGATACAATTGGCTATCACTTTGATACTCTTTTGCAAAGCATTGAAGACCTGGTTTTATTTATTTTATTTATTTATTTATTGGATTTATATCCCGCCTCTCTTCCCCTCACGGGGAACTCGAGGTGGCTTGTTTGCTTGTTTGTCAAACATGTACAAGATAGCAGGTATATGTATAAACATAAACATGAACAAAGGAAGTGAATATAGATAAATGGGGACAGTAAGACAGGGACAGTAGGAATGCTGGTACACTTATGAATGCCCCCTTTACGGACCTCTTAGGAATGGGGTGAGGTCCACGGTAGACAGTTTGAGGTTGAAGCTGTGAGGGTTTGAGGCTGTAACAATGGAGTTGGGTAGAGCATTCCAGGCATTGACCACTCTGTTGCTGAAGTTGTATTTTCTGCAATCGAGTTTGAAGCAGTTTACTTTGAGTTTGTATTGATTGTTTGCCCATGTATTATTGTGGTTGAAGCTGAAGCAGTTGTTGACAATAAGATGTTGTAGAAGATAATTTTGTGCATTAGGCTTAGATCAGACCTCAGGTGGCACAGTTCCAGATTGTCCAAGCCTAGAGTTTCAAGTCTGATGGCATAAAGGATTCTATTTTGGGTAGAAGAGTGCAATACACTGGACCTTCTCGATTATGTTAATGTCTGATATACAGCGCGGATTCCAGGCCGCTGTATTCAAGAATTGGTCTGGCAAAGTTTTTAATGCCCTAGTTAGTTTGGTTTTAGAAAAAAATTGTCCTGTAATTTGCAACTCCTACACTGTAGAAACATTTGGACCATGCATCTTGACCAGGGTAAAGCAATTGATACAAGCTACAGAGACTTCTGCGGTGCCTTTGATTCAGTGATACATGACAAACTACTGTTGAAACTAAGTTCTTACGGCATCTGGAAGTTCCAATTCAGTGGGACTTATTTCTGAGTAAACATGTCCAGAATTATATTATATGTATCCATCCAAAAATAAGTCCCAATTAATTTGATGACCTTCTCATCTGAAGATTTTTTAAAAAGAAAAGATCTACCACCAATCCTGGTGGGAGTAACTTTGGGATTTTCATGCCATGAAGTCATGGCAGGAATAACATTACCTAGCTTTAGTAATCTTATTTCCTAAATAAATAAATAGTCTAAAATATATAAGGTAGTCAGGATATCTGGCTCTCCTCTCTTAACACTTAAGAGATTCACAGTGAGGTCTGTCAAGGCCTTCAACAAACCATCGCGGCCCTCCCATCATTATCAGAGATCATTTCTGACTTTCTACTGCAAGTTGCTCGTCTGTGTGAGCACCCAGCAAACTGAATGCCAAGTTTTCAGTTTCCCACTATGCTGGGGGCAAAACTTTTCCTTCCTGGTTCAACATCATCACCCATGCCTTACTGACCTCCGCATCCCACTTCCACTTCCTTCCTGCTTAGAAGAGATTGTGTCACCAGAATAAAAGAATGCTGAAACTTCAGATCTCTCATGAGCTCCAGCAGAAGAGTCTTTAATGACAGAGAGCAAAGAAAGGGAAGGGAAGTACTGACCATTCTTGCCACTCTGAATCTGAAGGAAGAGATGCACTCTGGGAAGGAGGGATGGGAAAGGGAAGAAAAACCCTCTCTTTCTGGCCATTCTGAGTACAGAAGAAAGTGGGGGGGCTCTTCAAGATGCATGGAGGAGGAGTGGAAGATGGAGAGGAGGAGGAAATATTGGATGTTAGAATTTCTTGGAATGGGGAAGTGGATTCTGTCAACAATTAACTGCCTGCTATCACTAAACCCAAGAAATGTAAAGCAGTGCATCCATTAAGATAGGAAGGAAAGAAGCTCTACATTTAAATTATAGTGGATTTCAAAGGGGATTCACACTGACAACAGGTCATCACCTGCGTAAAGCACCTTCATTTTAATATACAATAAAGATAACATGATAATATGGCATATTAAGAGTCTGGACTTTAAGCCAAGTGCTTAACAACTTCCCTTTCCACAAATACATATAAGGTTTTGTGTTTAGATTTTTGTAGAATTTAAAAATATACATATTTTTATAGAAATATAGAAAATGGGTTTTATGTGTGAGATTTGCCATGATTCCACAAGCATTGATTTCTCTAGATATAGCTCAGTTCAATATAATTTGAGCTTTCATAGACAGGCCAAAAAAAATGAAAAAGTACCATATATTTTAATTAAAGCATTTTAACTGGGGGGGGTGTTAAAGAATGTTTATGAAGAAATAAATGATCTACTTCCAGAAAAGATTTTTAGGTACCCAAAGCTGCTCTTTCAACATCATATATTATTTTGATATCATTTTGCTTCCCTTGGCAAAATGTAAATATACTTATCTTTCTGGTGTGCAACTATCTCAGACATACTGCTGTTTTCAATATCTACTACTTTCTAGTAGGAGTTACTTAAAATATGCTTAGAAAACACAAAGATACCGTTGTATCCCAAAGGGACAATCAAGAAAATGATTCAAAGCACTTCCCAGTTGCTGTAATTGAAAAGGAATTAAAAAGTAGATAATTCATATTCTACTTTTTAATTCCTTTTCATGCATACAAATAAACTGAGAATCAGTATACAGTTACCAAACAGATGTATTCTACAGTGATTTCCAAATCTATCCTCTAGTTTAAAAAAAAAAAAAACTTGGCTAGCTACCAAGTCTCAAGCAGACTGTAATTAATTGAGGCCACATTCATGCTGCAGTTTTGTCATGCTCCAGGGCTGGCCCTAATACTGCTATGGTACTTCTTACCACACCTAGAGCAGGTCTCTATGCACTGTTTTCCATGAAGCATTAACATGCCCACTCTCTGAACCCTCTCCAAGGCCACCACCCCTCTGTAGAAGCTCATGGACTGAGCTCCTAACAGATCAAACACAGTTACATAAATTCATAAAGTGTAAAGTCGGGTAGGCAATCTTTTGAACTCATAGAATATTTTGACAAGTCAGTGATATTCTCACAAAAAAGTACCCAGGTATGTGTTTATGGTGGACATGACCCATCAGACAAATCCCCATTACCAGGCAGAAAATTGATGACATTGATTTCTGGGACCATGTCCTTCCCTTTATTTATTTATTTATTTATTTACTTATTTATTTATTTACTTACTTACTTACTTACTTACTTACTTACTTACTTACTTACTTATTTATTTATTT
>JANHGC010000003.1:575659-586750 GCA_027560395.1 Boaedon fuliginosus | reverse complement strand
ACAGTTTGAGGTTGAAGCTGTGAGGGTTTGAGGCTGTAACAATGGAGTTGGGTAGAGCATTCCAGGCATTGACCACTTCGTTGCTGAAGTCGTATTTTCTGCAATCGATTTTGAAGCGGTTTACCTTGAGTTTGTATCAACTGTTTGCCTGTGTATTATTGTGGCTGAAGCTGAAGTTGTTGACAGGTAAGACATTGCAGCAGACAATTTTGTGTACTAGGCTTAGATTGGACCTCAGGCAGCATAGTTCCAGATTGTCGAAGCCCAGTATTTCTAGCCTGGTGGTGTAAGGGATTCTATTGTGGGTAGGGGAATGAAGTACTCTTCTTGTGAAATACCTTTGGACCTGCTTGATCATGTTAATGTCCGATATACAGTGTGGATTCCAAGTGGATGAGCTGTATTCGAGAATTGGTCTGGCAAAGGTTTTGTATGCCCTAGTTAGTAATACATTACTGGAGAAGAAGCTTCACAAAAGTTTGCCAATGGACCTCAGGATTCCACAGTGAGATGGAGCCCATCAAGTGGTTTATTTGATTGAATGTTGTCTCCAGGGGTTGAAATGGAGGTTATTGCTTTTTTATTGTTTACATATTGGGTTTTTATCTTTGTAGTCTGCCAGGAGACATTGAGAGCAAATGGGGTGGCCATATACATGTTCTTAAATAAAGTAAAAATAAAATAGAATTATAAAGAAACATGAGTTGTAGGCTTTAGCCCATTTTTCTAAAATCCAACAATGTAAAACATATATAATTACTGTTTGTCACCTCTAAAGAAAATCCCACATTACCTATCTGAAAAGAAAGGATGAAATTTTCTCTAATGCCATAATCCTAGGATGACTACTTAGTAATTTTGCTATGTTAAATGCAATAACATTAAACATGCTTTTTCTACCCAGATTCTGACCCCATTTCAGGAGAAGAAATGTAATAATTTCAGTTTTAACAATGATTGGGTATTTTTCTTATTGAATACAATAATACACAAAGATTCCTCTGAAACTTGTTTTAATTGCCAGTTAAAACTACTTGGCATACTAGTTGAACCAGACCTTTCCAAGGGGGAAAAACAGTAAAGAGAAATGCCAAGATAATTTCACATTGTTTTTGTCTTGAACACTTATCTCTCTTTTTTTCTTTTATAAAATAGACAATTTATTCTATATTGAGCTGGAATGAAGGGGGGGAATGAATACCTTTGTGATGTTAACACAGAAGTCATGAAGCAATGCAAACCTTCAAATGGTTCCAAATGTATTTTCAGAAAACTGAGTGAGATTCTGTCTTAAAGGCAGTATTTGCATTGGAAAACAACAAAACAGGTTCCAATTCTTCTCATTATTAATATATGCACTATTGATTTGTTTCCCAATGGTACTCTTTCCTCTTTTTTCAGAAATAAATCCAATTCTTCTATTTCCAGTTCCATGTTTCCTGTTTGTAGCATCTCCTGAGTGCTACTGCTTCTTTCTCTTCCTTCTCACATAATTTCTGGTAAATTTGCAATCTTTTCTGTATTTCAGGACTTATGATTTACCAGAAGCCCAAGGGATGTAAATTTAAATGAAATTTAAATTCAAAACTATTGGAAAGTACAGGACATTTAGCAGCTCTATTTCAGCAGCGTTTGTGTTTTTACTATCAGGGAGGGGCCCTGTATCCAATCAAGTTTGGATATGGTTCAGACTATAATTTAAAAAATTCTGAATCATTGACATGTGGCTCTGCTGTAAAGTTTAAAAGCTGTCAGCCAAATACATTTTGAAGACTCCAGGATGGGGAAGACTACTATTTTATGGAAAATTATACCTGCATACATTATGATAATGATAGTTAAAGTACTAAAGATCTGACAGTCTCTGCCAAAGAGACAAACAAGTTAAACCAAAGAAAATGAGGTTCATTTTAAAGTATTCAGATCTAGGTTAAACAACCAAGTTTCAATCAAAATAAGAGGACAAAAATCCAGGAGTCCTGTTTTTCTTTGTATTGAGTTATCTAGTAAATCTATGGATACATGAATTAACTGGTAAACAATTAGAGTTAAACCTGGAAGTCTTCCTGTTAGGAATCCTACCAGTCGGACTTAAAAAAGAAGTATACCTGATAATACATATTATAACTGCAGCCAGGCTGGCTTATGTCCAGAACTGGAAAAATACAAGTTTACTAATGGAAAGAACTTTAGTAAAGAAAATGATGGAGTGTGCAGAACTAGACAGAATGACTATGGCACTAAAGGACAAAGGGGACACAGAATACTTTGTAATTTGGGATAAATTGTATCAGTGGTACGAAAGTAGGCAAAGAAATCAGAAAAAAAATGATAAGAAATGAACAAATGTAAAAAGAATAGAATTACATATATCTATTTTAACTGTATATACTGTATATATTGTATTACATTATCTATGTGAAGATGAAATACTAGAATCGATCCAAATTAATTGTAAATAATTTTAAAGAATAAAAGCAATAAAACTCTTAAAAAAAATCTATTATAACAAATCACAGTGCAGGGGACTACATTCAGTTCATTCACAGGTTCACCTTCCCCACTGTTTTAAGAACAAAACATTTTTGAAGGGTAAATACAATGGAGATTAAATCACTTGGCAAAAATAATGCAGCAGAAGCATTAGCAGTAGGAAGATGTAGGATGGATAAGACAAGCAGTTTGAAGAACATAATTAGAAAAGTGGAGATTTTGCTATTTATTAATTAATATAAACTTATTCATTGCTTTTTAATAAAGCTGTGTAGATCCTTTGGAACAGGTTTGGTTTATATTAAGAGATTACCCCCTTTTTAATAAAGTTGACTAGATTTGCTGCTTGTTAGGTCCTAGCATTATGAATATAAGGAGTGGAAAAATCCATCTAAAAGTAGTGAAACTGAAGAGATTCCATAGTGTACTACTTATCCTGTGCTGTATGAGATATGTTCTATTGGTTTGGGAATATCTAGCTTTCATATCTATTTTATATTGTGTATTCTTCTGGATACACAATACAATTTTTAATGAGAGAAGGGAACTGATGGAGTTGTTTAAGATGATGATTCGTTGTCTGGCCTTGTGAAGTAAATGCTGACAGCTGTGGCCCATTAGAAAGCTGAAGGATATTGCTGGAACCAATTAATATGCTATAACAGAATAAAAGCAAGGTAGAGAGATGAGATGCTTTGGTCACAGGTTAGATATCTGAAGCACTTTGCCTTGATGTTAGTTGACTGGGAATGATTTAAGGTTTCCTGTAAGGACAATTGTGGTTTCTTAAGGCCACCCTGCTCATGGAAGAAACTGTGAATGATTAATGGCTTTGTCACAAGAGAGACAGAAGTTGGTCCAATAAAAATATCACCTGACTTACTTGTAACTTTCTTGCAAGGGAGACAGGAATTATAAGGAGAAGTTGAAGGAAAGTGCCTCAGATGTGACAAATGATAATGCAGACCACTTCTGCAATCTCGGGAATTTCACTTGTCTGAAAAAATGAAATCATATCCAACATAATACAGCTGGGGAACAGGAGTACAATGATTTTCTGTTTGCAAGTTATGCCCTAGGCTCTGCAGTATGGTTGGTGTTCTCATTTTGGGATACTTCTGTTTGTAATTTCTATATCCCACATTTCAACCTGAAAAGTTGTTGGAAAGGGTTATATATAATAATAAAGATCATAATCCTGAACCAAGATACAAGAGACAAGGAAATGGGAATAGAAAAAGAAGAAAAAAAGGGTTGACAGTTCTTAACATTTCAGCAATCCTGTCATAGTAGAAACAGATGCTTCTGTTACCCAGGACTCATAATTCTTCTGTTTTGACTCATAGAGAATTCTCTGTAATGATCTTTGTGAGAAGAAAGAACCCATAGCCCAGATTAGTGTTTCACAACCTCTGCAACTTTAAGACCCATGGATTTCAACTCTTAAGAATTCCCCAACCAGCGAGCAGACGTAGCCATTTCTCACTGCCTCTTATAGGTTCCTGTAGTCGCTTGATATACTGAGTTCTAAGTAGAGGCAGATTTTCCTGCATGACTATTAAGTGACCTTAAAAGCTTCCTTCATTTGGTTTTCATCAAGCTGCTATTGATAACCATATTGGAAAAAATACTTCTGAATGTCCATGTTTTTCATATTCCTTGTGTAGTTTTTTTTCTTTTTGGAAAGAAGAGCAAAGGTGCATGTTGTCTCTTAAGAATAAGCATGTGGAATTATTAGATAGATAACCTCTGAGAACTTCACATCAAAGTTTGCTGATTCCTCCATGTTTCTATAGTTTTCCTCCCTTAAATGGAGTTTTCCCTTCTTTTAGTCAGGTCCTGGTCCTGTATAGATACATACTTTCCCCAATTCAATTCAATTCAATTTTTCCCATATTCAATTTTTATTCTAATGCAAGCTGACATTCCTAAATAATAATAATACTTCACTTTAAAAAATCATCAAGCATACTGTCTTTTATGCGTTTGTCTCTTATTCCCATGGGCATTCATTGATGCTTCTAAACATATCCTCCAGTGCACTTAAAGTGGGTGGATGGGGTAGAAATGCACAAATCAAAGCTGGCTTCATTTTCTTTTCTGTCTTTTAATCTCCAGAAATGAATTCTTGGACATTTTCCCCTTTACTCTTCTATTAGCAGAGGTGACAATTTTCCATTGTTCAAATTAATGTCAGTGGTTTTCTAAAAGACAAGGACATGACAGCTTTTTGAGAAATGAACATTTTTCTCCCCTTAGATTTAATCTGAATGCAAAATTGCAGGGGGAGAGGAATATATATGTTAATAAATTTATTGGTTTTCTTTTTGTTACTAACTGCTTGGGATTTTTGCTACTTAATTTGTAATATTAATACACCATTTCATTTTTAGAGGGATTGCTATATTTTGTGGGAGCAATGACTTGTGATATTTTAAAGACAGAACAACCTCTGCTCTTAAGGGCAATCACACAAAATTTGGCTAAATTTCCTGTGGCCTTCAGCCTGGTTTTAGAACCACTGCACAAATTATCAGTTTGGGCTATGACCAAAGCAATTTGTGCTTTTTTTGAAAAAATTGCTATGTGAAGAGGAAAAGAGATAGAAAGGAGGAACAATGAAGGTATCTAGTAAGTGTGTGTGTGTGTGTGTGTGTGTGTGCGTGTGTGTGAGAGAGAGAGAGAGAGAGAGCGAGAATTGCAGCCCCAGCCACTTAATACATTTATGGATTGTTATTCTGGGAACGTAGCTACACATTATATGCTAATACTATTTAAAAGAGAGAATTGCAGAAGGAAAATGAAATTCTTCAACTTGTTTCTGTCTTCTGTTTCTCTGTTCCAAAGTAATCCACCTCATATTCCTTCACCCCACCCTGAAAATAAGGTTGCAATTATTGCTAGGTTTGTCTTATCTTTTTTTTCCTTTTTCTTATTTATTTTGATGAAATTAAACATCAAAAGACCCGAACAGATGAAGATGCAAAGACAACAATGTAAGTGGCTGTCACAGTCTCTTTTATGCTTTCAAATTCCTGAGGTTTTTTTTTACAGCTATTGTATTTTTAAAATACAGAATGCCTACTTTTAAAGGAAAACATTTTAAGTATTCATTTAAACATCAGCTGATAAAAGGTCGTGTCAAAACCTATGCAGTCCATACATTGTATACCCATTATCCCTTAAGGCAGGAGTGTCCAAACGTTTTGCAAGGAGAGCCAGATTTGGTGAGGTAAAAATGTGTGTTGGGGGGGGCGATCATTCAGGGTGGGTGTGGCTTAGTGGCCTGGGTGGGCATGGCTAGGTGGTCATGTGATTGGGGTGGGCCCAGTCACATGACCACAGAACCATGCCCACCAATCCAAAAAGTTTTTTTTTAAAAATAAACCTCAAATTTAATGAACTGATATATTAGTAAAATACCTAATCAATGAGGGGTCCTTGATGCTCTCGGACCTAACTCATTTTTCATCAGCTTTGGAAAAGTCTTGGGCTTTTCTATCGCAGCATCAGAAAATCGCAAATTTCATGCTTCATTAAATTATCCAGGTTCATTATTTGCACTGTAGTTCTCTATTTTGTTTCACTTATTCCTATAAAATTCCTTTAACCATATGACATCTGCAGTCCACTCCAACTCCACATTGCCTGATCCTCTCTTCCCACCTTCATGTCTTTCCAAGAAAGCTGAGAATGCCAGCAATGCTGGAATTGGTGCAACTTAATGCTCTCTGAGAAGCCTGTGTGAGGGGATGCTGCATGCTGGGACAGCCAGATCCTTGCCTCCATGTGGCCAGCCTCCATCTTTGCCCTGCCATGATGGCTGCCAGTCTCTTCCTTTCCTGCAGATCAGAGAGATAAGAGATCACTCTCTGATATGTTCTCTGGGGAAGGAGGCAGGCAGTGGATGGGTGGGCACGAGGGTGGGCCGTGATCCCGGGACTGGGAGTCATCAACTCTCAACTAGGGCTGGTGGCAGGCAGGCAAAGATGGTGGCGTCGGTCATGGCGAGAAAGAAGTGAGTGGGTGGGGAAGGGCGGGGCCAGCCATTTGCCTCCGTAACCCCTCCAAAGTGTGCAAAATCATGGCAGGGAGCCAAGGGTGGGAGGAAAGAGGCAGGGCCAAAGAATAAGCTGCGGGCCACTCAAAATTTGAAAATGGGCCACAAGTGGCCCCTGGGCCGGACTTTGGACATGTGTGCTTAAGACAAAATGGTTACACAGTTTACTATATTGAACTGTTTATTCAATTCAGTTTTTTAAAAAACCTTTAAAGGTGTCTACTATTCCAGCTTGTTTCTCTAAATTGGTTATGATAAACCCACTTTTTTCCATATTAAGCTGTTTGCTTTCTAAGTTCACTTGCAAAAAGTCTACCAGCCTTATAATAGCCAGTTTTATAAGGAAAATAATAATTGAGGAAGGCTGCAGCCACCTAAGGTTATTACTCAATTTTAGGGAAAGCCAGATTTTACTGAGTAAAATTATCAGTTAAAATTTCCAACTCCTCAGAGGCTAAAAATAGGAGTATTTCATCTGGATCATCATTTTATTGAAAATATCAGATGGCTGAATTACTGGGACTTTATGGCCTGCCAAGGGCCAACATAATGTTTAGACTCCAGTATATCCATGTCAGATTCAATTCAGATAATCACAAGTCACTCTACCCCCTATAATTTATCACCTTCAAGCTGAGCACACAGGGAGCTTTCTCAAGAGGTTGAGAGAGAGCAAGGGTGGGGGTGGGGACTTGCCTCACTTCTAAAAGAGTTGACAAAAGCTCCTTCAAAGGGAAAACCTGAAGGAAGCCTAACCTCACAGAGTGGAGATGTCAGCCAGTCACAAGAGCAGGGCAGGGAGGTTAGGAGAGATAATGCAACCTAAAAGGGAGGTGGATGGAGGGGGAAAGCCACATAGATGCTGCATGACTCACCAAAGCGAAAGGAAAATAACTCCCTTTTTTAAAAAGGACAAACAATATTCCATGGTATTAGACCCTATGGAGGTGGTATTGTTATCACCCACATCCTCCAAAAGGGACTATATTTCCAATTTATAATGTGGATGAAAATAAAATAGAAAATCAACACCATCAGAAAAATAATGGAAAGAAAGGAATAAGGGAGGTTGCCATTTTGAAGTTTATTTTATCTGTCATTGGTTTGGAATAGCAACTAAATTAATGCATGTGATAGTTGTGGGTTTAGCTTTAAGGAACCTATTTCTCTCCTTGGATGTCTTTCCACATGTGTCACTTTCATGATTTGCTTTGGGGCCATGTTCTAAATTGCCTGCATTTGTCTGAATCCCTCAAATCCTCTCCCCTTCAAGAGGTCCAAAATGATTATAACTTTATATGGGATGAACTTAATAGTATGACTAAGTTATTGCTTTCGATAAAGTGGCATACAGTTCCATAAATTCATAATTTGGGATTAAAAACAAACAGATAAATAATCAAATTAAGCATTAAAGCCATACGAGTACTGCAGTGATTATATACATCAACATTCATTACAAGAAAAGTATTGTAAGCGAAATAGTCCTAGCAGCCCAGTCTTCAAGGTTTGATGGGATAATTGAGGTTTCCCTGACGTTTTGAAAATCAGGAGGGAACAACCTTTTTGAATATCAAGGGGATATTGTTTTGGGGGAGGGGGGCAATGCATGAGAAGACATATTTCCAGGGCCTTATGTGTGGCCATTTGTGATGAGAGGATATAGAGAGAACCTATTCTGTCTGCATATATCATTAGGAGAAGGAAGACTTACAAATATCCAGCCTGTAAACCATGAAGGGCTTTAAAAGTAATAACTGCATCTTGGATGGCATTCAGAAACCAAACTGCAGTCAGTACAATTTTTGAAGTAAAGCTATTATATGGATGTTTTGAGTTGCATGGGGATAAGATGTCTAAAGTTAAACTGTATATTATAAACAATATCCAAATGACTTGACTTGAGAAATATATCCTCACCATGTCAGATCTCCCTTCAGTGTAAATTGACGAGAGATAATTTGATCAGAAAAAAAATTCAATGGTAAAGAAATACTTACAAGTGAACCATTCATGAACAATCGGGTAAAATAATATTCATGCAGTTATTCAGACTCAGTTCACAAGATTACAATAACGTGATCGATTTTGCAGTCTAGTTATGCTGAAATGGAAAACCACCGCAAGCAGAATTCAGTAATCTCACAAAAGAATTGCAGGAAGCACTTGCTATGCAGTGTAACATTTCTTCAGTAGTTAGAGTAAGAAGGAAAGTAATTGAACTGGGTTAGCAGTCGTCATGAGGTGTTACACAGGACTCTTGAGTTATGTTCCCCAAATCCTATCCTAATGCCTTTTCAGCTATTCAGCTAATATTGTTAATCCTGGAACAAATTATTTTTATTTTATTATCAAATTTAGAAACTGCCCATCTTCATCACAGATATAAATTTGTAATAATAAATTTCAGAGTTTTGTTTAAATACACTTAAGGGACAGAGTGGTCATATACTCTACTCCCTGCCTTTATGTTCCTGAAAGAGTCTTCCTATGTCACAGTAAAAACTGTTCCTTTGGCTCTGCCCCCAGATGTGCCACTAGATGGCAGCACATACGCTGTGCTGCACCTGGGCACCAGCAGGGGTCATTGAAGTTCACCTGCTATATAAGTCAGTGCACGAGTCACATGTGCTCACTTGGGACTTACCTTTGGATGAGTCCAGATGTACAGAGGATGTAGTCTCTTACAAGGCGAAGTCCATTCTTGGTTTACTTCATATCTGTACAATAAAGAATACTTTGATTAATAATCCCATGGCTGGCAGTTACTTCCAAGATCCAGACCGCATCGAGATCCTGACAGAAATTAACAAATAAATTCCATCTCCATAATTTATACTTTTGTCCTGGCTTAGACTTTCCTGGAAAAATACTAAAGCTTTTCACTGTCTAGCTTGATGTTATTGCTCCTTTGAGCCTCCCATCCACTGCTGGGAACAAGGCGAGGGCTGATTGACAGTTTTGTATTGTGTTTTTTCCTTACTTGAACATTGGGTGAAGAGAAGGCTGGGAGGAAGATAGCAGACTGTCAAATGTTCCTTTTCAATCACTTATTTGAAAAACAACAGTTCTTATTGTTTAAGCTTGACTTTCCGCCTTTTGAGTTTCCCGAAATCCTACAAATTAGTCATAAATGCCCAATTATCACCTTATTTTCAACATTTACCAGAAATTACACATTTGCTCCTACACTGCGCGTGGCATGCTGAAAATGTCATTTGAAAAAAAAAAAATATACAAAGCCCAAACCTCCAAATATAGCTGCAACCCGTGCCTGAAAACAGTATTTTCTTTCCCGTTGAACGGGCCCCAGACAATGTAGAATTGATACAGCTTAATTATGCTTTTGCCAGATTTGTGTTATTCAAGGGTAAAACGATGGCAGGACTTTGGGCTATTAAGGAGCTTTCTATCCTGTCTTTCCTTCTGCAAATTTGCCTATAAAAATGACATAAAGCTGCTTAATTATGTTGCAAATGGGCCACAAGATTAAAAAAAAAGGAGCTGCTGGTCTCAAAGATTTCCATAAGAGGTAAAGTACTTAACATTTGCATAGAGAGCTATTGGCCCATATTTCAGCTAGCAAAGTACTTGGATGGTAAACTCATTCCAACTCTATGCATTCTTCTTGATGCCCTATAGCCGTGATCGCGAACCTATGGCACGCGTGCCAGAGGTGGCATGCAGAGCCCTCTCTGTGGGCACATGAGCTGTCGCCCCAGCTCAGCTCTGCCACGCATTCGCACATGCCTTCCACCACCAACTGGTCTTCAGGCCTCTATAGGGGGTGCATGCAGGGGAGGGCTGCGTGTGCAGGGGGAGGCTACATGCACATGCATGGGGATGGGGGTGCATGCACGGGGGACATGCATGCATTGCACTTTGGGGATGCGTGTGTGCATGCTTTGGGCACCCGGTGCCAAAAAAGTTAGCCATCACTACCCTATAGCAATAGCAATAGCAATTGGACTTATATACCGCTTCATATTGCTTTACAGACCTCTCTAAGCAGTTTTTACAGAGTCAGCATATTGCCCCTGTGGTAAGAACGCACGATCCTTTTGACTGTGCCCTAAAATCACAAGGATAAATTTCAAAGCCAGGAAAAGAAACACAGAAGATACTAAAAGTTAAAGAACACCAACTCCGTTTTTTCCCCCTAATAGAAAGTAGCCACAGGCAAACCACCAGACCTGAGCTCAAGCTGTGAAAGAGGAACAATGCTGCAAATCATGAACTTGAGTAACCCCGGTCATTGGGAAACAATGTCTCAAGCCTGCCAGTCCATTAAGAAAGACCTACTAGAACCAATAGAATAGACAGACCAAAGATAACAGGAGAAAATCAATCACACATACCTGACAGGATTAGGACCAAGGGAAGCCTCGGTGGCGCAGTGGCTAAATGCAGCACTGCAGCCTCTCTCTGTTGACTTGTTCAGCAGGTTGTCAGATTGAATCCCACCAGGCTCAAGGTTGACTCAGCCTTCCATCCTTCTCAAGGTTGGTAGAATGAGGACCCAGATTGTTGGGGGGCAA
>JANHGC010000003.1:565543-575559 GCA_027560395.1 Boaedon fuliginosus | reverse complement strand
AATAGTAATAGTAATAAAATGTTCAGTTGACTGAGTTTCATGTTTAATGAATAAAAGAGGTAATAATAATAATGATAATGACTATATCTTATTTTCCTTCTGTTGAGTCAATATATTTGCTTCTTGAATGTACAGAAAGATGTTTCTGAACCATTAAAATCATTAGATCTTGGGGGGGAATATAAAGAGGCAAAGAATAGCACAGAAGAGAACATAAATATATCAAGTTTAAAATATTTTTATCCAGTTTTTCTACTTAAAAAGCACTTAGTGCAGCTATGATTACAGATCATATCATATGACTACGATCTGAAAAAGGGTGAGAAAATAGCTGTGGGTTTAATTGCATTTCAAATCTTTTTTACTTCTCAGAATCATGGCAAGTTCAACATAAACATTTCTTTATTCATAGTAAGAGCTCAATTAATATTATGGCATAAGTTTGCAGCCTACACTAACAGGTCATCCTATTACATGCAATTATAACTTATTCTGTTTAAATCTCCAAACAAGTCAGTATGATGAAGTCTGCACGACAACATCCATAGAAAGAGATACTGGGTAATTCAATAAATTAAAACACTGTTGTATACTTATTTATCTGTCATGAAACCTTTCTTTTTAGATTTTTTTTTAAATCCCACTTTTATTATTTTTAAATGTTAAATAATATACATAAACACACATAATACTCCTCCCTCTTTCTCTTTTCCCCAGAACAACAATTCTGCTGAGTGAGTTGGGATGAGAGAGTGAGTGACTGGCCCAAAGTCACTCAGATGGCTTTCATGTCTAGGACCAGCTTAGAACTCATGGTCTTCTGGTTTCTAGGCCAACTTCTTAATCACTAGATCAAAATGGCTCTCCTGTGCTTATTGCTAACCATGTGAGAACACAACCAGAGTCACAGATGAACCAAGTTTCTTATAAAGTTAAATATATTATAAAGTTATATAGATAACTCTTATAAAGTTTCCTATTTATTTGCATTGTTCCCTCTAAATTTGTCAAGAACGAACAACCAGACCGACTTGTGTAGAGATCAAACTACCTACATTCTTGTTCACTGACAATAATACAACTTCCCACACTGGCAGTTTTTGCCTGGGAAAGACTAGATAAGGCTCAAAGGCATTGGGCTGGGAGGTGGGTAGGTAGGATCAGATCTTGCCCTCTTGTGCTTACATAATGAGTCTAAGCTAATTCCACGCTTCAGTCCTCCTCCCAACTGGGAAAGTTGCTCTCCAACAAAATTGCGCACATGTGTGGCTGCACAGATACAATGCAGACCTGCATAGGAAACTCAAGTCTCCTGTTCGCTGTCAAAGACAGCATTCTAATGAAAGGAATAAGCAAAGGAAGGAGACAATGAAGGAGGGGAGGGGAGGTGTAGGAGATGACCAGGCTGAGCCCACAGGATGAGTCAAACACATCATCAAAGTCTTGAACCACTTTGCATTCACAAGAGATCTAGGTCCAGCCAACCTTGACTTCCATTGACTTTCATTGACCACCAGTTTGCTTTGAGCACTAGTAGTTCAGATTTTTTTTAAACAGCATATGCTTGCAATAAACCTTTGTGTTCATTTGAACTGCCCAGATTTCCTGATGTTCCCATGCTTGAGAGGAGGAGATGGAAAGGGAAAAAAGAGTTCTTAGTTCTTAGTTCTGAGAACTAAGCCAGTCCTGGAACCTTCTGCCAGACTCCAGATCAGGATGAATGGGGAAAGAAAAAGCAAGCAGGACAGCTAAGGAGAGAAAAGAGGAAGAGAGGCTATTCAGATAGTCCTATTTAAGTGGCTTTTTAGAAGTATTTCGAGTTGAACCATTAACCTCTCAATTTTTTTTAATAATGCGGGAATCTTACAAATATGAAGTAAGTAGTGTACTTCTTTAGAAATCACTGTCTTCTGGCTCACAGTTGCCTGGGGCAACCCAACTGTTCATCAGAGGACATTATGACTAGCACATCTGCTTCCCTGACTTAGAGACAAAGTAGTTTAATAGATAACAGATGAACAGAGTTGGAAGGGACCTTGTAGGTCATCTAGTCCAACCCCCTATCCAAGCAGGAGACCCTACACCATTTCTGACAAATGGCAGTCCAATCTCTTTATAAAACTCTCAAGTGATGAAGCCACTTCCCACAACTGTTCCAATGGTTGATTGTTCTCAATGTCAGAAAATTTGCCCTTATTTCCAGGTAAATAGAAGATCAATATTTTTATTTTTTAAGCCTCCTCAGCATCAGTTTGTGAAAATCTGGGACCAGCGTGCTAACAGTTTATTTGTCCAGCCATGTATCCAATATTTCATAGTTAACAGCACTACTTTTTTGAGAGGTTAGCACAAACTGAATAGGTGATAGGGTAGAGAAGATATGCCTAGGGAAGAGAAGATATTGTTCCACAGATGAAGATGGTATACTCTCTTTCTATCCTTCTCTCCCCACATCCCTCCTCCTCTTCCCTTTTCCCTCATTCCCTCCCTCCATTCCCTCCCCCTCCCTTCCCCTCTATCCTGTTTATGTACCGTTTATTTACTACCATGCCATCTTCTGTGCTTTCTCAAACACTAATGTCCATGCTGTATTCACACAAGCACACCTGACTGACTCCTTTTGCTTAAATACAAACTGGACTCCAGATTTTCAGTAACCTGGTTTTGTTTTGGTACGTATTAATTCATTAGCTTTTTCATACTTTGATACAAAACCCTTTAGTGAGTCAGAAACAAAGAAAATGAAGCGTGCCATGATATGCCATCATTTTGTTTGTAAATTAAACAAAGTTAAGACTGAGGCTCAGGTGTTGATTATACAGCCCTGCTGACCAAGCCATGAGATCCCAAACCCACCACCAGGCTGCTCTATTTCCTGGAACATCTTCCATGGTCCAACCTGTACCTCTCTACAATGTTTAATACTTTGGCCTTGTTGGGCTGCATCCTCAGAGCCTATAAAAGATAGTTGTAAGCTGCAGAAAATGCCCTGGATTGCCATACAGCTCAATCAATGGGCATTTTCAACAAATGAGAATGTCATGAAAATGACAAAATCATGTGACATTGCCATACATGTTATGTCTTTTATGTAGTTCAGTGTGATTTTCAAATACAAAAGGGATAGAACCTGGAATGTGAGATCTGTTTCGTCATTTGCTCCTCTACCCCCAAATCCCATGTGACCCACAGGCTATAAATTGGGGCACTAATCTTGCCTAAGGTTAGAAGTTACTTACAAAGTCTTGGAAAGAAATACTTTATATCCTGTTACCTTATTTAAAGATAGAAATCTTAACTTTTTTTCATGCAGAATTACTGTAGAATGCAATCCTTTTATCTCCCCACCATTATGTTGATGGTAACTTATCATGTAGTTGAACAATTGCAGCACACGTTATGTGAGAAAAATCTGTCTTTGAAGAGAAATCAGAAGCCTCATCTGGTCAAGAATGGATCGACCAGATTGCTGGCAGAACAACCACATCAATGCAAAATAACATCTCTGGTAACCTGGTATCAGTAAGTGTCCAGATTGCTCTTATCAAGCCCATAAGGTGCAGCTGGGAGACACATCAAACATTGCATAGCCAAAATCAAACCTGCCTATCTGGTTCAAACTTCTGGAGACAGTCAAATGAAAATTCTTCACCTTGCTGTCAGTACATGCTGATAGCATCAGATCTTGGTAGCCCCCATTCTCTGGAACATGTTTCCCCCATGAGCATATTTGTCCTCTTCTCTGCTTGTGTTATGCAAAGCAAAAACCTCTGTAGCTGTGCTTTTGGCTTTAAAGAAGTTCATCTTGGCATCTCTTTTATTTATTTGTTGTTCATTACCCAAAGTTTATACTAATTGGGGCACAGTACAGATCTTGTAATTTTAAAAACAGTGCAATCTAAACCACCAAACCATGATTCCTGAACAAGGATTATTCATCTTAACCATGATGGCATTTAATCCATTGCAAAGGTTGTACAATAATAGATTCCCAGTCATAAAGGTTTCCGCATAACAGGATGTTACTTTGCATTTATTTCTTAGATCTTTACAAGTCTCAGGAGCACTGCGGGTGCAAAGTTAGGGCAAAATATTCAATAAGAGTATGCATTTTCACTCTCCAGTGGATTTAGTCTAAATGTTGCATTGCTGTTTGCTGAAATTTCCATGCCATTTGCCACGCAGGCTGCCTTAATGCATTTTTATTTTCTTCTGTGTAGTTTGGAGAACTGATTAATAATAGAAGTTGGAAAGCTCCTACCTTTGAGCCTCAGAACTGTAATATAAGAATAATCACCTACCTTACATTCTAAAATTATTCACACTTCAAATACAAAGCTGTAAAAGAGGTTGGTTTTTTCATTATTTGCCCAAGTTGTAGGTCACCGATTGCAATATAATTCATCCATGGTCTTTTTAGAGTAAATAATATCAATAATTATCTACAATAAATAGAAATATTAAAACTTCCACGGTAAAAAATAAAAATATAATCACAATAACCATGATTATATCCTATTTCTGCCATCATATTAAAGTAATATACCATAACATCATATAACAGTACCCAGCGGATAGTATCATTCAGTAACAGAACAGTAACATAATGTTCAAATCCCAAAGGCCCTCTGGAATAATTGGGACTTTATTGTTTTTGGAAGGCCATGAAGGTGGTAGATAATATTATATTTACCAAGAAGTAGTTCTGTAGAGGATGGAATCATGTAAAACAAAAACTGTTGTGGCACTGATGAGGGAAATCGTATTGCGGTTATGTCATAGGCATTGAAAGGTCAGCAATTAGTAAAATCTTGCTCTATTTCCTTTCTCTAAAGTCCAAAAGTGAACTCTTTGAATCAAGCCCTTTTTTCAATAAGACTGTCTCATCTCTTATCGGTAGTTCCTTTAGTAACATAGTTTTCGTCCCAGCTTAGTTACAGTTGTTGGAAACTTCAAATCCTTTAGTGTCACCAAAGGAACAATTGTATCTACTCTTCCATGTCTTGCCTGACTAATACTTGACTGACATTGTTCGACAGTGGAACTAATTATCTGGAGAAGTGATGGATTCCTCTTTATTGGACAGGCAATGGGTGGTTAGACAGCCACCAGTTGCAATGCTTAAATTTAGAATAAGCTCTTCCAAGTCTGTGCTTCTATGCTACAGAAATAGCAATGTTTTCCCTTTCTAGACAAGGGTGTTGAATTTCAAAAAGACCACTTTGCTAAATGTTCTGCCACCTATCCATACAAAATATACTCATGGATACTATCTTTCATGATACATTCATCTTCTTGACAATAAGCCCACCCTTGTCATCTTTATCATACAGGGGGAAGTGAAGCCCCTTTGCTTAAATTCATCTTTTTTGCAAAGTATATATTTGCTATGTCTGAGGTTGATGTTAAAACTAAGAATAATAAAACCAGTCAGTTGAAAAGAGAATCTCAAATTTTAAACAGCATTAGGATTTAAAGCTACGGTAGTTAGATTACATATGAATCATGGTGATGGGTAAAAGACAAGACACACTAAACTTAACACTAACCATTCCAGGTTAGACTAAGATGAAAATCTGAGTCATGTGGTGAAATTAAGTCTTGTGCAAACTCAGAAAATTAGGTTAATATTTTAAAAAAGACTAAGTTAGCCATGAGTAAGTAACTATGCAAGCAAAGGATCTCCTTTTTACATATTACTGAACAGAAACAAGCCATCATCTGAAGGCTGACAGAAGATCAAGCTAAATAAAGAAGATGAAAGAAATTTGCCAGAGACAGAATTTTAAAAATCAACCTTACGAAGAAAAAGGTCACATATATGAGGGAGCAAGCAAATGGAGAAGGTGGAAGTGTAAACATTAATTTGTAATTCCTTTAGTCGGGTCAGAATATGCTTGCCAAGGACAAAATCTGATACTTTTCTTTCTATTATATGCCTCAAGAAGAAATATCTTCATGTGTGTCTTGACCTTCTTGATTTCCCCATAGTCCACATCCCTTTTTTGGAATTCCTGCGTGTTCTCTGTCTCATAACTGACCCAGCAATTCTATGTAAAGTAAATTGTACTTTGGGAAGTTATCCTTTTGTGTCTAAGATCTCTGTACAAAATTGCTTAGTCATTCCTGTTTTTGTCTTGGTTTTGCCTTTGCTTGCGGTGTCTCTTTCCTAAAGTATCGAAGGACCTTTTCTAATACTTTCAATATGACTTCATTTTTTAAAAAATCTGCATGTCATTCCTCTATAATTATATACTTGGTAAGGATGAGCCAAATCTTCAGTACTTACAGAAAGAATCAAGTAGTAATTTGCATGATAAGGTTCCAATAAACACAATACATTTTTATTAATTCTGTTTTGTTAATTTAGATTGCATTTAACACTTGTGATGTATTATAATTAATAATTATAGTTTAATAATTGATTATTAAAAATTAAACTGCCAGCTACTGTAGACTCAAGGTGGTTTACAACAAAAGCATACAATCAGAATTAATACAGGATTAAAATAATAATTAAAATCCAATTAAAACAGTAATTAAAATTTTTAAAATGTGTTTTAAGGTTTTTAAATTTAAACTGAGGAATTTCAGTCCACTCAATTCAACAAGAGGTGCATTCAGTAGACCAGGGCAGGTATAAAGGTTAATCTGAACATATCCTGAAGATTAATACCAGAGGAGCCTATAGAATGTTTAGATACACCTTCCCAGATCATCTCAAAGAAGAAAGAAGAGAAACATTAGAAAAAACAATATGTCTTGTAATCTACACCCAATCTACGTAGGTGAGAACAAATTTAGATCTGACCTTGGCAAGAGGGAAGACAACAATTAAATACCAAGGAAAGAAAAGGAAAGGGAGGAAAGAAAACTCAATTCTGGGAAAGTGGAAACCATAAGAAAAACTCAGAGCAACCTCACCTTGATTTTGTTTGGTGTAAGTTGGGGCAAAGGACAATTTTTGACGGGTTTTCAAGATTCTGTTGTTCTATCATTCTGTAATAAAAAACATTCCTGGAATCCATGCCCTGCCTGGTTCTTCACCTTGCCTACTTTGAAGTGTGATAAGCAGCGATGTATATTTCCCTCAGACATGGATTGGCTGACAGTGTAATGCTTTCAGTTCAGCTGGAGTAATCTGGTCTCCTTCAATTTTTCTAAATAGCAATTGATTGCCAAATTATGTATCTTTTGAGGTATCCAGACTAGATACAAAGGCACCAAAAGCACATTTCAGTAGTTAAAATCAGAGAATAGTAGGGAGGATATCATTGTAAGCTTTTTTTCTTCCAAGGAAGGAATTGGGATATATGAATTAGAGGTAGTACATCTATTTTAAAAAAATCCACCCTGCCCTGGCTATCCTACATAATTATTGACCGCTCATTAAACTACTAGTTCCAGGTAAGATTTTGAGGCAGTAATTGGATTGCACCTGCAGAGGCACCTGGATTTTCTCGTATACATTTTAGTTAAATTCAGGCCTGGGAATGCACCAATTTCAAATTATAATCTATCCTTGTTCTTGACTCAGTGTGGATTATACCTCAAAAGAACAGAGTATTATTTTATAATATATTCCTGAATTTAGCTTTGATATGCCAGTCACATCTACCTGAAATGCTACTGTTCTATGAATTTATTGTAGACGGTCCTTTTATAATTTGTAAAAACTCTTGTCTCACAGTGTAAAAGGTTTTTGCTGCCAAAGTGAATTGCATCTTGGTGAATTAGCACTTCCTCTCATTGAAATGCTCTGATTTTGTTCTATTTTTTGCCTATGACCAGACCAATGCATATAACATGGAAGAATGGTGAAAGCATTTTTTTTTCTAATGTAAGAGACGGTCGTTACCACACAACCGTTAGTAACTCAAGGTATGTCAGTTATTAAATGATGTTCTTTGCTTCTGTATTGAGTGGCACAGAAATTACCACCAGTGCTTTTCAAATTGCTTTTGAGGAATTGGGAAGTGGAAACAATGGAAATGTGAAAGTATTCTCAGTGAGAATTAGACCTAAAATGGCAGTTATAAATGTTGATGGAGTATTCCACTGCCCATTCAATTTCTCTGCGCTACATATAGTTGGTGTCAATATTAATTCATCTTTTGTCTGGCAAACAACAGGTGGAATCTTTTGGTATAAACTATCCAAGGCTTTATCACTCACTTCAGTATCACTAAAGAACATTTTAAAATCATGGCTAGACATCACAAAAGTTCTATGTATTATATAATTTGTCCTATTCTCAAGCAACTAAGGAAAGTTATAGGAAGCTCTTCTATTTTTATAGTCATAAATCAGTGAAGTAAATGTAGATGAGAGATAGTGACAGGCCCCAAGTTATGCCTGAAAATATTCATGGCTGAAGAAGATTTGAATCCAGATGTTGGCAATTGTAGGCAATCTTGAGGTTCTCAGAGTGACAATTATTTTTCTTTCTTCAGTTTGCTTAACTCCATACTATTTCACAATCTTATTTTGAAAGTAATTTGGGAAAGAAAAGCACATTCATAAAATTATATTAAATGCACAGTTCTTTGAATGTTTATTATTTTATGCTTTACTAGGTAAATCTTCATTATCATTGTAAATTATAAAAATATATGGTCATTATGAAAGAACATTGGCTTATTCTATGCACATTTCAGACCTGCACACATTGGTCTTTAAAAAAAATGAGCAAAAAGATTATTTAAAAGATAAGTAAATTGATTCTGTCAGCCTGCATTTTCTGTAAAATAAAAATTGTGGTTGGTAAGTTCCCACCCCTGCTTTTGACTAAGAGGAAGAAAAAAAAACACTTTATTTTCTTTCTACCTTTTGCAAAACTCTAGAGGCAGCTGAGTAACCCTTCAGCTATAAATTTATCTGTTCAGCGCCTATAAAAATCCTATTAAAATACAGAGTAGAAAAAATAACAGATCCCCTGAGGAAAACAAGGGTTATTTCTACAGTCTGTACTGTATTTTAAAAAAGACATTTCTTTAAGTTCTGTTCCATAGATGCTAACAATTAGATGTTTCTGATTGGGATTGTTTTTTGTTTTTTTTGCAATACTGAACTCAGAATCAGCTGTGGACAAGAGCTGTCTTTATATTTTGGCTAAGAGTAATTAATTTTACTTTGTCTGTATTGGCTGGGGATCTGAGGAGTGAATATATTCTGTGTAACTTCTCTAATTAATTAAAATGGCTTCCCATTGGGGTTCATTCATTTCCTGTTGAATTATATATTTTATTCCATTAGCATTTATTTGGAGCGTTAAAGATGGATTAATTGCTAGGAGGAAAATAACAATGGCCAGATTCACATTAGAATGTAGTAATGGAAGAGTTCCTCCTTATAGAACAATTCAAGTATATTTTGGTAGATCTGTAGCAAATCAATTCTCTCAGGGGAATTGCCAAGTAAGGAATTGCTATTTTTGAAAGATGTGGTAAAGGTCTATGCATATTCTCTGCTGCATACAATCAGTTTGGCCTAGAGGTTAAGCTGATTAGATCAGGTTACCTGATTAGAAGTGTGAAAATCAATAGTACCACCTTAGCTATGAAACCCAGTTGGGTGACTTTGGGCCAGTCAGTTTCTCTCTCATCCCTATTCATTTCCCAATTGTTGTGGGGAAAATAGGAAGAGGAAGGAGTATTAAGTATGTTTGCCATCTTGAGTTATTCATAAAAATAATAAAGGTGGGATGGTTGTTGTTAGTTGTGAAGTCATGTCCGACCCATTGTGACCCCATGGATAATGTTCCTCCAGGCCTTCCTGTCCTCTACCATCTCTCAAAATCAATTTAAGCTCACATCAACTGGTACAGTAACTTCATCCAGCCACCTCATTCTCTGCCATCCCCTTATTCTTTTCCCCTCAGTCGTTCCCAGAATTAGGCTGTTTTCCAGTGAGTCCTTCCTTCTCATGAGGAGGCCAAAGTATTTGAGTTTCATCTTCAGGATCTGGCCTTCTAAAGAGCAGTCAGGGTTGATCTCTAGGACTGACCGGTTTGATCA
>JANHGC010000003.1:534535-546892 GCA_027560395.1 Boaedon fuliginosus | reverse complement strand
GATATAAATCCAATAAATAAATAAATAAATAAATAAATAAATAAATAAATAAATAAATAAATAAATAAATAAATAAACCACCTCCGTTCACACACAATATGGATATATATTGTAAAACAATAATAAAAAATATATTAAAAAAAGAAAATTACTTTATTTTAAGGTGCTAGTGAAAACTTTTAAAACCCTTCATGGCTTAGGAGTGAGGTACCTTCGAGACCGCCTTCTACCACCTTATGCCCCCCAGCGCCCAGTGAGTTCCCACAGAGTCGGCCTGTTATGCTAAGCAATGCTGGTTGGTGGGTCCCCGATCTAAGGCCTTCTCTGTGGTGGCACCGGCCCTCTGGAACCAGCTACCCATGGAAATCCGAACCAATCCTAGTCTGTTGGCTTTCTGCAGAACCACTAAGACCTGGCTCTGTCGGCAGGCTTGGGATTGATCCCACCCTGGAAGAATGATTGTTGTATGATGTGTGACTATAATAGATATTTTATTACTATATTAATTGGTTTTAACCATGTTTTTATTATTGTATTTTAATATGTTGTAAGCCGCCTCGCGTTCCCCTTGACTGGGAAAGGAAGGCCGAGTATAAATCAAATTAAATAAATTAAATAAGTAAATAAAATAAATACTTCTTAGTGCGAAGTTGCTTCTCTCGCTGATTAGTTTCTTTATTGATTTAAATAAATACATTTTAATAAATAAATAAATCTTGATTTATTGAATTTTAAATTGCCCAATGGAATGACTGTCTGGGAATGACTGAAGAGAAGTTCAGAATTCCAGAGGCAACAGGTTGCTAAATGATGCTTTAAAATATTCCTTCCCTGAACATCTTAAGTCTGAACAAACTGCAGTTCTAGGGCGAGCTTCATTGACCTTCAGAGGTTTTCTGGTGACATAACTTCTTGTCCCTTTAGAAATTAAAAGTTAAAAGAGATGCAAACTACATATAATTCTTAAGATGCTACATTAGGGGTGTCAAACCCGTGGCCCACGTGCCAGATGCATCATGTGCTGGCCCTGCCCCACCCAGTTTAGCAAAGGGGAAAAAAGTCCTGATATGTCATGTGATGCCACCGTGATGATGTGAGTTTGACACCACTATGCTACATCATATGCCACTATGCTACGATCTTCCCAAGCCTTTCTTAAAAATCAAAATCTCATCCACATGTTCGAAAAATGAAGGTGTGATACGTCTACAGAACGCAATGCCTCTCCTGTTCCCAGGTATTAAATATGACTTGAAGTGAATGAAACATTGCCCATCATGTTTTTAATATTGTTTACTTATTTTTGTTTATCTTTGATAGATATAAATCCAATCTTTTCTCCAGAACTCTAGATATCCTGCATTACATTTTCTCTTCAGTTTTGTCTCTGCAAAACATCACAGAAGACCAGCTGAGATTTATTTTTATTTTTATTTATTGGATTTGTACCCCGCCTCTCTTCACCCCTTCCAGGGGAACTCGAGGCGGCAACTCAAGATGAGCTAATGCAAATGCAGTAGTTTAGAGACTCAAAAATTTATGCTAATGCTAATATGATTGAGTATACAGTAATTCTATTTCTTGCAATCTATAGTTTCTGGTGGACTGAAGACCATTGTAAAACACAAAAGATGAGTGTATATCCTACAACCTTATGAAAAACAAATCACTACTTCTCAGATATGTGTTTGTGTATGCCTGATGAGTGAAATAATATATTTGCATTTTTTAATCTTTTCTACTTTTAATTTCGGAAACAATTTTTCAGAATGTGCTGTCATTTATGGTTCATGGTATACTCCAAATTCCACAGTTCTAATCATGGTAGTTATTGCTGTGGAAACCAGCTGATTTTGATGTTCCAATATTCAACCACAGATGATGAGTTCTTGCTTTTCCTAATACTCCCTTGTCCTCATTCATGCAATTCTTCCTAATTTTCTGGTATGCCTTTCCACCCACCAAAATTTAGATTCCTGGTCTGTCATTAATTGACAAATGCAACCAAAGGTCAAAATGGCAAATATGCACCCTAGGGATCAAGTGTGACAGGTGATCTAGGTCAACTAACAATGGTTATGCTGTGCTGGTGTCACTCTTCTTCCCACCCAAATAGTTTCATGGTACTCCACTTAATTTTTAAAGAGAGAGATTCTTTATTTTATATTAATTAATGATTAATGATTTTTCATTGTTTGAAACAGACTCTTGTGATAGCTAGGTTCATTAGTTTTTGCCTTAAAAAGAAGCTTTACTTTGTTTAATATTTTAGAACCATCAACAGGAGCAAAAATAAAACTCTGTATTTAAGTTCTTTAAAAAGACAGGATTCCTGGCACAGTGACAAATCCTTTCTTTTTCATTATTGATACATATTTAGCGCTTCCTTTTCCGAAATCATTCTTTTTGGAAGCAATAGAAGAGTCCAGACAGTAGCATTTTCCAGGAAACAAGGAAAAATGGCTTGATATTGAAAATCTGGATTTGTTGGAATTGTAGCTCCGAAGTTGGTCTGTTGGTTAAATATCTTCTGCATATATGAAAATATTAATATTCTATCTTTACCCAGGATATGTAAGGAGGCACTCACTATATTAAGGAAGAGGGCTAATACTAATTAGCTTGGAATAAAAAATAGTATGCATGATAGTTAATATTTCAAAGTTATAGCTTTTGGGGTCTGGAATTGGGAATATAATTCTATTGTTAGGAAATGAATCTGCAACAAGCAGTATGTTGACAGACTGACCATAATGATGAAGAGATTTCAGCCATGAATGACTGTGATCCAGTTTCAAAAGCCTGAAATGCCATTTGGGGATCAAACATGCAGAGTAAATTATACTGTATACATAGTAGAAAAACTAGAAAACTGAGTAATATTGTTCTGGTTTGGAGGCATTTTGAATGGAAGTGGACCCACCCCTCTGGCCTTGTCTATGTTTTGAAATGGTGTAGCTGGATACAGGTTTAACACTACCATTTCATTTGAATCCTGCTTATTATACAGAGGATGCTTTCTGTCCATGACTTAGAAAACTCTAAACATGATTTCCTGTAATGATTATTATAATATTAATCAGCCTTATTTCCTGGTAAAAGAATATAAAAAAAGATTTATCTTTTTCTTATTAGTTTGAATTCACCTTACTTAGTAGCCTGAAGTATGGAATAGCAAGGCAAAACTCACCAGGTTGCCCAAAAAAGTCTTGATTAAGACAATCTACTTCATAAATCATCTCAAAATCATAATAAACATGTATTTTATTTCATTTATTTAATAAACATTCAAAGACCAGAGAAATAAAAACATAAACATTTAAAATTCATGACTAGTATATATAAGAAAGAAAATGTCATTACTATAACTGGATTGGACTGCACCAAATACCTTCTAGAAGGGATTGACAAGACCACCACACACACACACAATCACTCTCCTCAGACATGTGTGTGTGTGTTTGTACATATATATGACAATCTTTGTAAAGAAAGATGCAATATGGAACCTAGGCTTAAATAATTGTAGGATAGACTTGGAGGCTTCTAAAGGTAATAGCAACAATTAGGAATTTCACAATCCTCCTAGATATTTCAATAGATTGATTCAGCAATAATTGTTCTCTAGTTGCTGATTGAAATTGGTCTGTGAATTTGCAGACATGCCACACAAAAAGCTTGAGATACCAGAGATACCAGATGTGAGATAGAGCAGTTTTGTAGCATGAGTCGCTGACTCAACTTCAGTGTCTGGACCAGGGTTTCTCAACTCCCAGAACTGGAGTTCAACTTCCAGCAACACTGGCTGGGAATTCTGGAAGTTGACATCTACATATCCTAAAGTGGTCCAGGTTGAGAAACCTTGGTCTGGTCAAATGCAAAGGTGGCTTTAGTAAGGGACATTGTAACTTCCCATTGTCATCTTCAAGGGTAAGACATCAATGTGCAAAAATTTGATTCCTTAATTAATTTGATGGCATCTAATGAATCAAAGTATTAGAGATGTAGACTAATTATAAGAATTTGTAACTTAGAATTTAACCCTGCAATTAAAAAAAATACAAATTAATTACATTTTATACAAAGTAATATGGTTGAAAGAAATCTGGGCTTATCATTTGTTTGGTGGGACTCTTTTAAAGCATACATTTTTGCTATCCTGAAAAGTCCCTCTCTTTCAATTTCTCCAAGATCAAAATAGTCCCCCATGAGTTCTTGCAATAATTAGGTTTGTTAGGTGTGTGTGTATGTGTGTTCATGTGTGCTTATCTATAGGCCTTTGTATGCAATTCTATTCTCTTTCCTGAAATTGCACTGCAATAAAGCAAAAGATACCAGAGATTTTGCTCCTGAATACCAATGCAAAGCTTCTTTATAAGAAACATTAAAAAAAATACAAGCTGGTAAAACTCTAAGGATTTGAAGCTTTCTGGAAACTTCCAGTGTTTTAAGCAGATAAACACATTTGCTAAACAATAGCCATGTAATGACTCTCAATAACACATGATTGTCTTTTATGCACAGAACGATTTTCAGTCATTAAATATAGGAGTCAGAGAGAGGGAGAGTGTGAAAATGAAGAGCCTTTGCTGGAATGAATTAACTATCTTCTGCCCAGACTGTATCTTAGCTTCTACTCTGGGTCTTTGGGAGTTGCCACCTTCAAAGAGATTGGGGTGCTGTTTTTCACTTTGTCTGTACAAATAATGTTTAAGGACCTGGCAGGTTTGCTTTTGGAATTCATCATGGAGAATTTGTCAACTGCTTGATATAAATGACAGATGTTTCAATGAAATGGAGCAGTGGAACGAATCTGGTTGAGAAGGGTATGAAGCAGATGTTCAGAACTCGGGCCTGGTGTGCGTGGGGAGAGAAATATTTTTCCCCTTCCCTTTTGTTGAGGCATGGTGAGCAATAGGGAAAGGGTTTATCATAGGACATGCATTTTGTGCCTTACCCTTTCAACAGTGACATAAAAATGATGAAGGAGTAAAGATTTAAACAGTTTTCACAAACACTTGTGGGACTACGTTCTGGCAGTTGTTGAATTCCCTTTAACCTATGCGATTTCACATTTAAATCTGCCTATTAAGTTGTTTAAAAGCTGGCACAATTCCAAAAATAACACTGTTATTTTCCGTCAATCATAATTCATATTTGGAGGGGGTGTTGTGATAGGGATAGAGAAATTATAATGCATGCAACCGAATGCAACTATTTTTTTAAAGCCAGAACTATCTCAGTCTATGGTGTTTCATAGGCTGAGGAACAGATTTGTTTTTAGAAGTGTTTTCCTGACTGTGAGAAAAAGAAAAAGAAATCTTAAGATAAAAAATGAGAAACTTCAGTTTCAACCAAATCATCAAATACATTTAATTTTTGCTTTAAAAAAAAAAAAGTCAATGGAAAAAGAAAACTGGAAAATTATGTTATTATTTCAGGCATTTCCAATCATCTAAACAAAATTAAACAATGTACTATCTTTTCTATGGGTGTCCATAGAAGGGGAAATTGTGTCAAAAAAGTCAAGATGGTTGGGTATGGCTGCTATCTTGACTCTCGTGCAAATATCTTTGATCTATGCTGAATTTGTTCTACATCACCAAACTATACAGTCTTACCAGCTTTCTAAAAAAGTAGCTGTCTTCTCCAAGTTTTCTTAACATAGTCTTTTTTGATTTTAATTTAGAGATTATATGGGATTTGACACAGAAGAGAAACAAATCTAATAGATCCAGTGTTACCACTGACCTAACTCCAGAACATTAATATTTGAAGACTATACCAATGGTGGCGAACCTTTTTTTCGGCTGCGTGCTGGAAGTCTGGGTGCACGTATGCGTGTGCATGTGCAACATGTCCCTGCATCCCCCATTCATGTGCATGCATGAGCGCAGCCCTCCCACCAACCCACACACTCTCCCACCCTCTTTCCAAAGCACAGCTGATTGTCGGATCAGCTGTGTTTCGGCTCTGGAGACACGCACGCATGCACACGGGGTAGGGGTGGTGTCGCGTGTACCTGCGCAGGCAGTGGGGAGGGTGGGGGAGTCATGTGCGCTTGCACTCACGACCCCCCCCGCCCAGTGCATTCATGCACACGTCTCCAGAGCCGGAACATGGAGCAGCTGAGCTTCAAAAAAAGGTATGAGAGACCGCCAGGGACTTCGGGTGGGTGGGCCCAAATAAATGGCGGTGCGCATGCCCGGAAGGAAGGCTCTGTGTGCCATAGGTTTGCCATCGTGGCCTTATACTTTGTGAAAAACAGCTAGAAATAGCTCTATCCTTGCAGAAAGGTTCTTCAAGGGGGAATGGCTAAGCATATGTGAGAATTAGCGTTGTTTCCATAATTTAAATTTCACTGGGATCCATGGAAGAAGTTAGTTTCAAATAAGTCCTATAGATTCCAACAGGATCTGTGAATTTAAAGTATGAATACCCTAATTTAGGGCCGACCCATTTAACCCATTTTCTCTCAAGAAAGTGACTGTAAGATGGCATTCTTAATCTGCTTATGAAGCCAGTATATTTGATCTGGAAATTATCCATGGGATAGAACTATTTTTCTGAGCAAGCTTAGAAAACTTGATAAGTAAACAAACTTAGCTTCTGGAAATATTTGCCCGCATCTATTTATATTTCCTTATAGATTTTTCTCAAGATACTATGTTGTACTGATATTTTTTTAAGAACTCAAATGCAATTGAAAAACACAATAAAGCCTTTTCCCACATTATCATATTCTTGTTTTTATTAAATGCCTTCCAGGAAAGAGACTAATAGGAAAGAAACTAAGCAGTTTGCCTGTATATAAAAAAGCAACAACATGTCTTTCTATAGCGATCGAAGAATATCAGTAACACAGGACTCCAGAGAACACAATGCGATTTATTTGACAGGAAATAGGAAATCTAAAAAAAGAAGCAGCAAAAAAGTTCTCTTCAAGAATCAGGTCAAATAGACATGCTTGCAAAACAGAGGCTACTATTTTGTGTCACTTTTGTGACACAGGCAGCTATATTAATTTGAAAAATAAATGAAAACACTTTGACAAAAGAAAAACTGTTCTATTTACATTGTGAAAATACAGATTTGATTAGAGTGGTGTGTTACCTTTCTATCATATCTCAGAAGCACACCATAAATGACGGAGTTTTTCATCAGCTTCATATGCAACTAAAGATTTTTAGATTAGTGCATCCTTCCCCAACATGGTATTTCCCAGATGTATTGAGCTGTTGCCAGCTGGACAGAGTAAGAGTTATAGTCCTTCATATCTGGAAGACACGGGGTTGGCCAAGGCAGGATCCGAGTGAGTTCATTTTCACTTTTAAACAGCACTTTCACTATCAGTAAGACCCAAAGATTCAGAGCAGAGCTGTTAAATTAGGTATTTACAGCTTATTTTATTAGCATTCTGCCAAACCACAAAATAGATAAAGCTGTTTTATGGTTTACATCTGGGTGAAATAATAAAACATATGGCCATGGCATAAAAGCATATGCAGCTGTGATTTTCTGTAAATACCCCCAACTTCTAGATAGCTGCGGAGATAAAGAACTTGTGGCATGTGCTTCAGGTTTATCCTGCTATCCATCACTAGCTGGAATATTTATGAATACTCCAACATCTGTGACATATGTGTTAATTAACCACTTTTTAGGAGCTGTCCTTGAGGCTTTTCTTTCTATGTGGAACAGATCAGGATAATTCCATGTGACATAACTACAGAATGGCTCCTATGCTGAGAAGCTCTTAAAACATTGGACTTTCCTGCCCTTTCCTCTGCAGATACCATTCAGAGCCACCTTCTCTTCAGATGCTCTCTGAACCCCCCATCTTTCTATGATTTCTGCTCTTAGCTCCCAGCTATGCTTATAGGGACATTATTTTGAAGTTAACAGAATCATTTCTTTTATTTCTTTCTCTGTTTCTTCACACCCGGCAGCTCTTCAGTGCATAACTAACTTGCCTAAAGATGGTTTGAGTGAGGCCATACAAATCCTATGAAAATAACTACTTTTTTTTTTATCACAGCTATGGAAATTTTGGTGGCTTATTATTTTTGCCACCTTCTTCTCAGTGATTACCAAATAAAAAAAGATAGGAAGGGGGAAACAGAGGAAAAAACATCAGAATGAACTATGATTTTGCCAGACATAAAATAATGCTGCATTGATAGAACGAGCCACTGTCTGGGAACCCAACTTCAAAACATACATCTCTGCTTACATAGGCACAGCAATTTTTAAACATGTTTTCAAACCTATTTGCTTTACAGATATGTACTTCCTGTCCATGTATTTAAAAGAGTATGTGTGCATTTGAGTAGCAGCATAAATTAAGCTCAAATCCAGATGATTTTTAAGGAGATATCTGGTTTCCTCCAGATTTTTATCTTCCCAATTTAATTATAGAACTAAAATTTCCTTATAATCTCCCACTCAATTACCAATTTAGGTTGAACTAAAGATTACCCAAGACTCAGAGTTGGTAAAATTGCATGCGTAAAATAAATTTGCACTGCCTTGCTTTCCACTCTAATTTTGGTAACAGATACACAGGTAGCAAAAGATGCATAGGAGTAATTTGCAGTTAGCTCCTTTCCTGTTTTCCATTTTCTCTTCTCAAGTTAATTTCCTCTCCTCAGATTGGACAAAACTGTAATTTGGATTATGTGATCATCTTTGTTAAAATGACACATTCAGTGATAGAAAAGTAATGAATTTGATTCTGTTACCCATGGATGCATCTAAAAGTGTTCTCTCTCTCTCTACACACACACACACACACACACACATGGAGGGAGGGAGAGAGAGAGAGAGAGAGAGAGAGAGAGAGAGAGAGAATGAGAGAATGGGAGAACGAGAGAACGAGAGAACGAGAGAACACTTGTATAACAAAGTGTCTTGGGACAGTCCTGGATATGAAAGATTTGCTTTTAAATCCAGCCTCTGAGTAAGTATCTGGGGATATTTACAGATGACTCATTAAACCCCAAGCCATTGCTGTCTTCTCTAAGAACATGTTTGGGCATATGTTGCTAAAATGTATTACTGGATGGAGCCATCTCACTGTCTGCATCTCAGTGCTATCATTCGTGGTGTGAATTGAGCGCTTCTGTCAGGGTATGGGAGCATTTTATGTTTTGTTTGTGTTTTTCTTAATTTAATTGTGTACCTAAGCAAATGGAATCCTCTGCCAAGGAAAACTGGATTCTGGGTGTGATATAAATTATGCAAAATGAATAACATCATCTAATTTGCATACTGTCTTCTACAGGGATACTTCCTGGTGTATTTAATTCTGATTTTACTCCTGATGATGATGATGATGATGAGCAACAACCTTTAAAAGCCATGGGTACCCTTTTTTCTGTTCCTGTCATAGATTTCCATCTTTTAAGCTTTTTGTTGGATCCAAAATACTTCAAAACGCATATTAAATATTTTCTTGGCTATAAAAAGAAATGGCCCAGCTATCCTTAGCTGAGTCAAGAAGTATGTGGATTCACTAGCTGGTTTGTATGAGGCATCACTCCATCTTAGGCTTTTCATTTGGTAATTATATACAGGCAAGGACAAACACAATAGAGACATGTGGGCATGGTATGACTGGAAAGGAGGTAATTTTTCTGGTTATGTAGATTCTGCAGTCTAGATAAACTATGCCAAGGACATTTTGAATACCTTTTGTTTGACTCATTGATTAAAACATTATTTCTTGATTTTAAAAATGTCAGCAGTTAGCTGCACTTCAGTATAATTTTAAGCAAATGACTGTATCCATTTTGGTTTGACTTTCTTTTAAAAAATCTTGCCTTTCCCCCCATAAAGGTTTTTTAAGAACTGGTGGTATCCCAGTTCTTGCACTAGTTATGTCCTAGAACCAAAGGGCAACTGGAGCTTTGGACAGGATCTATAGAGATTCTCAGTCATCCAGGTCATGGTTGTCCCAAAGGCACTGTTCCAAAAGTTAACTGGACTTCATTTTTCTCCCTTTAAAAATGTTTCACTTTTCATCCAAGAAGCTTCTTCAGTTCTAGAACATTACTGGAGAAAAACAAGGGATGAATTTCATCAGACCTTACATAGTGGTATTATCAAGGCCTACCTCTTTAAGAGTGGTGGAACACCATTATTTCCCACCCTTATTTTACTCACAGAGCATTGTATGGTGGCCCTGTTCTGGATGAGGAACAGGAGGACTTGGTTGATCATCTTCAAGGCCATGAAGAAGAATTTGTGGAACATTTGGCAGACAAAGTCATTTAAATCTATTCCCCGTTGAAATCCATGCATGGTACAAGTTCATTAGAGATCCCTGGGAACAGTTTTATTCTGTTGGTGGTCCTGGCTGGTGAAACCTGTGGGTTCAGCCAGTGAAAATTCTTCACTACAGGAGGAAATGTTTCCAGGACTTTTCAAGGAGGCCCTGGTTTAACTACCTCCTGAAAAAAAAAACCATCTGTTGACCTCATCTGTTTGTATAATTTATGCCCAGTCTTCCACCTTTTTTTTTTTAGGAAAGATGATAGCAAAGGTGGTTGCATGGCAGCTTCAGAGGGTTGTAGATGAAATGGATTATCTGGATCCTTTCCAATCAAATTTAAGGCCCAGATATGGGATAGAAACAGCATTGGTTACACTTGTTGATGATCTCTGGCAAGAAATCATCAACAAGTGATCTTTGCTCTCCTTGGTCCCTACATTGGCCTTCAATACCATTGGTGTCCTTTTGGCCCAACTATGGGGTTTGGGGCTAGACTGCACAGTCTTGTGTTGGTTTGACTCTTTTCTCCAAAGCCAACTTTAACTGAATTTTAAATGTATGGCCCTATTTTCCCCACAACAATAACCCCAAGGTGGATAGGGCTGAGAGAGAATGACTGGCATACCAAATATTTCCCTTAAACAGAAATCTACTTTTCTTTGGGGGCAGGTGAAAAAGAGGAGTGAAACAAAGACAAGATTCATAAGTCAGTCTTCTCCTGGCATCTGCTTTGGCTTAATAGGAACTTTAACTCAGCAGGGAATGATGGCAAATGTTTCTCAACTTCTCCTCCCACCCTCAACCCTTCACACTTCTCTGACCAGGCCTGGGGCCACTGAATGGAAATTTTCCTGTGTCTCTGAGTCACTAAGTAAAAGTGTTTTGCCACAGTATGTATGAAAGAGTGCAACAGATGAGGTAGTGAAACTAATAGCTGGGGAAGAATGAAAACTTGAAACCCAGCATTTCTCAGAGAGAAGTCTTCTCTGACATGATAAATCAACAGTGTAACTGGCACATCTTGATCTTGACAGAAATGAGATGAAGGAGATTGCTCTGAAGAGAGAGAGAAAAGGAGGCCTATGTATGTGAAGAAAACACCCTGCCTTTAGGACTCACCCATGCCTTGAATTCCAATTCTAGTGTATGTTTAAACTTGATGCAACTAAAGGAATCTTTTGCTGATTCATATTTTCAAAGCGAAAATGTTTTGGTTCATTGTATTTACAGTCAGTTTTGGACATTCTGGAAAAGAATTTCTCCATATTGGCTAAATTCTTACAATAATGGATATAAGTACCTAATGTGCACTGAAGCAAAATCTCTAAATTATTATCTTTAGATCATGGTTCCTGTTGTCAAATCACAGCTATGAAAAGTTTCATCCTGTTTATCCTTAATATAAAGCAGCTGAGCTGAGACCATTTTCAAAGAGAGAATATCATGAGCTCAATCCCACCACTGAAATCTAAGAGCTGGTAATGTTGCATAGGGTTATGGTGATTAATTAAGAAGATGTCAAATACATATTTTATCTGCACTTAGAAAGTTATCTGGATACACAGGTGGGTGGAAATCCTTACCATTGTCATTATGCTGAGTTAGGAACAGTAAAAAAGAAAGGAATTTCAACCATAGCAGGAAAATTAAATAGTAAACTAATCAATACTGTTTCATTGAGAAAGAACAGCTTTATCTCCAAGATTCTCCGCAAAACAAGATGAAGTCCTAAAGAACTGCACTCAAACAACTAACCAATGATAATTGTTGTTAGTGATAAGCAAGAATAAAGGGAAATGATTGCTATTCTGTTTTTTTTTAATAAATTTTATTAGTTTTTTAAAAAGTGTTACAGAAAAAAGAAAAAGAAAAAAGCATTTCTCCCCTGTATCGGTGCGAACTGGATTACCTCTCTATAATTCATCACTTTATAAAATATTCCATATAATTAATCCCTTACCTATTTTTACATTTCTAAAAGATAAGTTTTAAAAACAATCCCTATTCAATGTTTTAATCAGTTGATTTCTACCCCCCCCCTTTAATCTCCTTTTTATTAGTTAAAATATATAAAACATATAAAA
>JANHGC010000003.1:502918-519534 GCA_027560395.1 Boaedon fuliginosus | reverse complement strand
GATCTGACTTGCGACTGCGCATGCGCACCGGACGTCCCGGGGGTGGCGCAGCGGGCGCGGATGTTGCTTGACTGTTTTGCGGCGCCCCCACGCCGCCGCCACGGCTCCCTGGGGAGCCGCGGCGCACAGTTTGGGAACCCCTGGCTTAATATAAGAATTGCAAAAACAGATTGGTTAGGATATTGGTTAGGATTGGTTAATCTTATGTTCTATCAATAATATATAAATATTGGCTAATGACATTGTGTTCTCAAGGATTCATAATTAAACATCTGAGATTGAGAAGTCTATTTTGTGTAAGTCTTTTCGCATTTTGTAATGTTATAACTTTGGGAGTGGTTGCAATTTATTTTCGTTACTCATTTTCTCTTCATGAAAATCAGTGCTAAGGGAGTTGTATATACGTGTGTTGCTTTATTCATTCAAAACTTGGAATGCTAACTCATAGCTGAGGTAAGGGTATATGAAGCTCTATTTGAATATTGCACAGCTGTGGAAAGGAATTGCACTACTTCTGCCAATGTCTGTCTTCCATCATTTACTACTGGAGGAATATGAGAAATATAGAGAGCTGCTTCCTGTCCTGCTAGGAAATGTGAATCACCCCAGGCTGACATAACAGAAAGAAGAGGCATTTACAGGAGCAAAGGCAATAACCTCTTGATTTTGTTGTCTCTTGAATGCTCACTATATTGTATCTGATGATCCAAACAACCCTGCCTGTTTGACTATCTTTCAATGCCCAAATGAAACAAACACTATTATCTTTGTTGTAGCATTTTGCAGAATGATAATCTGTAGGTTAGTTTTAATAGTTTATTAAATTAAAACAAACATATTATTAAGTGAGCTAACCAATGCAAAATATTATTTTGGCTCCTAAGCCATATTCTTTCAGTAGCTATTCCAGTCCTGGACTTCACCAAATGTTCTGCCAAGATGTATTCAGTTCCTTTGTTTTGGCATACTCGACTGGAGACCACCTGCTCTCATCCCTCATGTTTCTCAATTTAAGGATGGAATTTGTGCCCTCCCTAGACTCATTTGGCATACCATTAGTTGACAGCCACTGTTACAAATCAAGGATTACTCTTAATATCAAGATTGAGGTGTCACTTCAAAAATTGCATCCTTGAGCTGTGTTGATACTGCTTAGCATTCAGCAATATATACTAATACAGCAAATTGTATTCTCACCTTTGGCCTTATTAAAGCATTGAGGTAGACCTTTCTGGACCAGCTCCTGTGATAAATATGTAATTTTAAAAACCACACAAAACTGATGAAGGAATCCAAACAAAATGAATTGTCACTCAGGGAGGATAGATGGTGGAGAATACAAAGGTCCAATTTCTTTCCACCTATGGAGCGGGGGTAAAAATGAACCTCCAGGTTTGCAGTGGAAACCTGGACGACTCAAAATCGGGCTGAATTGTGGCTCAAAGCAAGCAGGATTTACAAGAAGCCACAAAATCACAATCAGCCCTAGCTTTGTTAGACAGGATAGCAAGTCAACTTCAAATAATAGGAAATGGGATATCAGTGGCTCATCACAATTTGAGGAAGTTCCTTAAATTGTTTGATAATGTTCTGGCATTGAGTGGTTAGTTAAATACCAGTACACTCTTTTAGGATTTAAGACAAGCATACCATACTCATAGAAAAATGAGTCCAGAAGTTTGCACAAATTAATAATGTATAAAGTGTCCTTTTGTGAACAAGAATTTCAAGAAAGATTGCAGATGGACCTCTTTTGTGCCAGCTGGTACATAATGTCTTCACAGTTAGGTCTACACTGAAGTTTTCATCTCACTCTGATTTTTCTTAGCTTACTTACTTCATAAGTAAAGGAGGAGGATTGTATTTCACATCTGGATATACCTGTCCGGAACATTCCTAGAGAGATTTCTTTTCTTGGCATCCATCAACTTTTCCTCCCTTTAAAGTGTCACATGTCTATTCACTACAGTAATAAAGTTGAGATAAATGGCATAAGTCTAGGACAGAAGTTAAGTGTAGAAGATACTGTTATTGGAGGGTAATCAAAAGAAATGCAGAGTGAAAAATCCAGCAATACAATATTGAGTGATACAGGTTAACATGGAGTTTATATAAGTTACCAGGGAAAAAGTGGATCATACCACTATGTCTCATCATTTTTTCTACACAAACAGTAAAGCTGTAAGTACTTTAACATTTTAAAATACCAAACTGAAGTGCCCCGGGTCTCTGTTTTACACATTAGCAGAGGGGGCTACTCTGTCTACCTACAAATGTCAACATGTTCTGTTAAATAAATGTATAGAAATTTACAGTTTCTTCATATTCAATGAGAAATAACTTTATCTTGGACTCTGCCACCTTTAATTCATTCTTAGTCAAGATTTTATTCATCTTACTGTCATCCTGTTTTCCAAAACTCTGTTGGGCACAACCCAATCTTGTGGGCCCTGTTATGGGGAAGGACTACAATTTCTATTCAGTCTTGAAGATCTGCTGCAATGAAGGAAATGAAAGTAATAAAATTCAGGGTAGCATTTATGTGAGCTAGCTTATCATTCCTGTTCCTTAAAACTACATTAACCCACTCTATGAAAACATGTAACACAAAACAATTTTTAGGGTTATTTTCAAGGAATTAACTATAAATTTCCTCTTGATGGAATGATCCTGAAAGGTCAATTGTAAGTAAAAAAAATTGTTTTAAAATCCTGTTTTAGAAATGTCAAGATGGCCATACTTTAGTATAATCTTGGGAGTGGAAAGGAATCATTTTTTGCTTGCTTCTTTTTGCTAAGCCTTACTGAGGTGTTTGTAAACTACTTCTGTCGCCCTTTCACATTAAATACTTTTCTAAGGTTGCCAGGGCAGGGATTTAATAAATAAAACAAAAGCCGATGTGGACTATTACTTGCTTGGTAATCTTGATTAGGGTTGAGAAACAAGGAAAGAAACAGCTGTCTAGTAAAAGAAGTGGAAACTTCAGAAAGATTTTGGGGAATCTTGGGCCTAAACTACCCATGTACTCATTTGAATCTATGCTTTCACACCACAATGTTTATGTATAAAGGGCTATGAGCAAAAAAGTCAGCTTTGTATTACATTTTTTTCCCACTTAACAATATACAATTAATGTCATTCCCTCATGTGACCATATTTTAAACTGGTCATCCTCTGTTAATCCCTATAACTAGGATAATGGCTACAATTCTCTAGATCAGAGTTGAAGTTCTGTTATCTCTGAAATTTGTGTAGTAACTCACTACATTGTAATGAAATTTGAAAAATGCTTTACGTACAAAGATATAATAAGGTGTGTGTGTGTATGTATGTATGTATGTATGTATGTATGTATGTATGTATGTATGTATATGCCAGCTTTGTTTAGTTTAGTTTACTTTATTGTCATTGCACCTCATAGACTAAATTAAATGCCATCTTCAGCGTACATTATAACTAAAAATAAAACACACACATCCTTCACATTCTATACAATTGAATTGAAAACCCAATATTGTATTAATATTGCACTGTACAGTAGAATTAAAATGTAGTATATGCTTCTATGGATGAGAGTCAGATTCATCAAACTAAGAAACCCTATTAAAAATCCTATTCTGAATAGTTATCAAAGTTGGCTGAATCAACCTATTTTTTCCCCTAAAAAGATGCATGGTTGTCCACTATACACAAAATATTTTTTTCTGTTGCATTAAATGTAATGTGAAATTAAGGTATTTGGTATTCCCCATTCAATGATTGTCTCCAAGCAGCTTTACAATCAACAATGAAACAATCATAGTGAGTTAAAACCAAGGTGCTGGCCTAGAAACTAGGAGACTGGGAGTTCTTGTCCTGCCTTATGCATGAAAGCCAGTTGGGCCAGTCACTCACTCTCAGTCCAAACCACCTCACAGGATGGTTGTTTTGGGGAAAATAGCAGGAAGAAGGGGTATTATATATCTTCAAAGTCATAAATTACTTATAAAGTAATACAAGACAGGATAAAAAAAATTCTAGCGAATAAATAAATAAATGTATCTATGGTCTTCTATTGCTTTTTGGACCAATTAGTTCCCCTTCTTATTCCATGCTTCCATGTTTTTCCTATATTCTAGAATGTCTAATTTAGCATATTCTAAGAACCATTTCGAAATAGATAGTACTGTATTGTTACTATGTAAATAATATTTTAAATCTTAATAATGTTGATTAAATCATTTACCAAAATGTACAAGTACATTTACAAATGTACAAATACACCCATATAGATGTGGGTGGACTATTTTAACTGTCTCACAATTGTGGGACAGTTAAAAAAGCTCACCCACATCAACATGTCATTCTGTACTTTTTGATAAATGATTTGATCTTATTAACGTATGCATTCCATACTCCACCCAGGAACACATAGGGAGGGAAAAGAGAGAGAAGGAAAGAAGGAAATAATCATGTTGCCTACAGGTTTAACTTTCCCCATAATGCTACCGGTAACTTAGCACAATCAGAAGGATCTAAGTCAAGCTGGTGTGGTATTGCATACCACTCCTTCCTAGTAGCTCATCTTAAAAAAAAAAGGGTGGGGGTGGGGGGAGGATTCCATATTTGCCAAAATAATTTGTGCGTAATAGTAAATAGTACCAAATGTGCTGATTTAAAGATATCACATATGGTAAGTTTTTTTTCAAACATGCCTCATGTCGTCTAGAAGGGTGGGAAATTATTAATTTGAATTATAAAAAGATTAATTTTTTTAATAAAAATATACATTTATATAGCTCTAGCCCAATGCTGGGCTACCTTGATGGCAGGGATATTTCCAATCAGCAAGTTATTCTGTGTGCATTTTGGCCTGAAAGGGGCACTATAAAAAATAATTGTTTGAATAGTGCCAATTTGCAGTAAATATCTTTGCTCTGGGAGAAACCCTCATTTTTCCATGCCATCTTTATTTCTAGCCAAATCAGTGCACCGTTTATTAAAACTTCTCCAAACCATCCCCTCCTCCAAATCTCCAGAAAACTCAAGTGGTTTTATTCAATTATGAAGATTAAAGTGTCCATATATTTATTTGTTCTGTTTGAGATGATACGCATCTAAATCTGGACATTAAGAGTATCTTCTCTGATACTTTTAAATTAAAAAGAAGGGAAAGAGCATCCCCTAAATAATACAAAATAAATATATAAAGGAATGCACTGACGGGGATTCCCTCGCCATGCCTTCCAGTAAGCCCAGAGTCAAAGAGCTTCCTAACCTTCACACAGGTTGGATGCCAGACTGACTCTCTAAAATGCTGCCTTGTTTAGTGCCATGTTTGTAACTATGCAAATAACCATACTACTCCATGTCCCTCCTGGGCATAGGCTCATGTATCATGTAGTTTGAACTTGCTAGTTGCTTATCTCCTACAAGATCATGGTGTATCTCCAGTTACATTTTCTTTTTCTCATCCTTACTACAATCAGTTTCTGGATGTCACTCTTCTTTCCTGTAGCAGTGGCTTTTTCCTCCAAAGTTGCAATAGTCTTGGTAAAAAGTTCTCCTACTTGCCCGTTTCTATTGTGTTTCCTGACTAGACTGGATGGCTGCTATAGAATTTGTCACTCCTTTTGTGTTACGGCTTTTAATAACTAGATACACAGTGCCTCCTTGCTAATTGCAGATGTTTCATTCCAGTATAAAATAGGATAGGGAAATCACAAGTGATGAGGTCTTGAGACCATGGGAAATGGAGGGGTTGGGTCTGGGAGTCTGTAGTTGTCCTCTTTCTCCCATAAACTTCCATAGTGGTTATCTGACAGTTACTTATTTTAATTCAGCCAAGGTGGACCTCAGCAGTCTTGGAAGCCCTTGTGATTGTTTTTTGGCATCTGGGCTTCCATCAGTACCATAGCAGTCATTCTGGTCTGCATGGCTCTTTTATGTGGAGAAGGAGAAGTGAAGGAGACTCTCAGTTGTGTCCCACAGCCAACTGGGGCCACCCGGATGTTTCCTTTTAAGTTGGTGCTTTCTCAACTATCTATTGAAACTTCTGATTCATAAACTGTTCCCATGACTCAAATTGTGCTAAGTAACAAGACTGCAATATGGCTACAACGGTTGTTTTGTTCCTTTTTAAAAGCTCTAAATCCCTTTTATGTAATCATAACATCTCAAAGGAGTTAGCAAAAATTGAAAAGGACCTGTAAAATCCATACACAGAAAATTCTAAACCAAACTTTGTGCTGTCAAAGAAACCAAGAATGATATTTGGTGCATGACTAGACTGCAATCTTGGATCGTGCTCATAAATTCAAAGCTCAGAGTTGCATGGAATGTGTGTTATGAATGCAAATGGGACGACTTGGCTGCAATTTACAGCTTTTTTTTTATTTGCCTAACCTGTGTTCATCTGTATTGCCTCCCATCCTCAGCCATTTCTTTTTTTCTGAGAGAAAGCGCTGTCATAATACTAGCTAGTACTATGAGCAAGTGGAGGGAAGATTAACCAAAAGAAAAAGTAATGCAGCTTTGAACATGAACTGAAATATATTTGTTTTGCTAAGGCAGAACATTTGTTAGTTTTCCAATGCAAAAGTTTTTCCTGAATGAATAAGAATAGGAACGTCATATGAAATACTTACGCCCCAAAAAGCAATAATTTTTTCTTCCTGGAACAACATCACATGTTGACTGAATGTCCAGGAGGAAAAAGATCATTTGGCCTGAGGAATTTGCCTATTTTTTGTAATCTTCTTCACACTAAAAACAGCAACTTTCAGCCTAAAGTGCAGCATACACTCAAAAGAACCTAAGGAACCATAACTCCAAACTTCTTAATTGGGTAACTGCTTCAGACATTAGTTTCAGGGGCTACACTGCAGTGGAGAGAGGGACACCTCCCCTCAATCCCACCTCCCTCCTACTGTCACCAGCCTACATACTGCACAGTATAGTCCTATTACTGAGAAATGTAGATGGGTTATGACAAAAATGTTTTAACACATCAAGGTTTAAGAATGTTAAATCATGTTTCTAAGGATGAGCTTTTTAGTGAAATGTGAAGCAGCTATAGCTATTTTGTTTCAGATTTAATGGTTCCTGTTTAAGGTTTGTTTGCAAGGCAAGAACAAGATTGTTCTAACTTTGACTCTTGGTTGATTTACCACAAGAACTTTAGTTCTAAAATTATTCCTTTATTCTCTCATATCTGGAGCTGGTACATGGAGCAGCAAATTAAATGTGGGGTTGGGCTCAAAGGAAGCCAGGTTTAAATCTTATCTCAAAAGGATTTTCCTGTGCCATTTTGACAACCATGCTGTCTCCATGGTTCTCACCAGAGTTGAAACCGTGAAGATTCGTCATTCTGCCATATTTCCTCTTCTAATCTTTTCACTGTACTACTTTGCTTACGTATCTCAATAATGGAGAAGTACCACTTAACATGGTTTTTTAAAAAAAAACATTAAGTAAATTTAAAATGACCAAAGAACAAATATAACTTTGATTGTCTGCATAGTAAACAGTGAGATTTTTATCTGGTTAAAGAATTATGAGGGTACTTTCCAGGCTACCTTGATCTGAACTGCTTCCTGAAGGACCAGTTTTGGCCAGCTTATGTTGTCTTGACATAGGCAACCAGCTTTTCCTGTGTTATTGTGGTATAAAGTTGTGCTTTTATTACAGTTTGGGGAAGCTACTTTCTCCACTGGTAAGAGGAAGTTTTAGGAGAACATGCAGAGCAACAAAAGCATTGGGGGGGGAAGACAGACTTGCTTGTCCAAATTTCAAATCACGTTGTCCGTCAAATTGTTTGTCATGGCTAACTGATAAAATCTTCAGATAGTGGGAGGAGCTAGTCTAATTATGGACTTCACAGATATTTAGGGTTCCAGGATACAAAAGAAAGGACAAATTATCAAATAAAACTTGATAAAAACATGGAATTTTACAAAAATAATGAGACCAGCAACTTTACCTCTTATCTCACCCTCAAATATTTTTATTTTTTGCCGCCTCGAGTTCCCCTTCGGGGTGAAGAGAGGCGGGGTATAAATCCAATAAAATTGAAAAAAATTGAAAATTTATTGGGAGCTAATTATTGCAAGAAAAGTGTAATTATACATATGCAATCACCCCAATTCCACTTCAATGCAAAAGATTACAGGGTCGTTAAAAGAAAAAAAAGATGCATTGAGACTCCAGAAGTAGGTTAAAGATACAACAAGAATGGTTGAAAGCCAAAATTTACCATAGGTGATATAATTACAGATTGCTGGAAAAACAAATATATATATACGTATTTAGAAAGAAGGAGGGCTATTTTAAAAAATGAAACAATTTGAAGCACTTTTACAATGTTTCAAAATCCAAACTATTAGGGTGTATATTTATTTGCTATTAAAGTACAACATGGAGACAGAACAAATACAAAATTGCAATATAAAGTGAATGCAACATTTTAAAGAAACAATTATAATTCAAAAATGTGAAGAATTACTAGGAAAAAAACCCAATAAAATGTACCCTTCATGGCTTAGGAGCAGGGTACCTTCAAGACCGCCTTCTTCTACCTTATGCCTCCCATCGCCCCGTGAGATCTCACAGAGTCGGCCTTCTATGGGTTCCGTCAGCTAAATGTCGGCTGGCGGGCCCTCGGACAAAGGCAGAGAAGTGTGGCAGCACCGGCCCTCTGGAATCAGCTCCCCATTGAGATCCGGACCGTCCCAAATCTGTTGGCCTTCCACCGGGCTCTGAAGAACTGACTCTGCCAGCAGGCTTGGAATTAATTGAGTCCCTTGCATGAATGGTCGTATGCTTGTTTGTATGGTTGTGTTTTTAAAATATTTTAAAATGTTTTAACACTGTGTAGATTTTATTGTTAGTGTTTTTATATGATGTCTATTGTATTTTAAAATATGTTGTTAGCTGCCTTGTGTTCCCCTTGACTGGGGAAGGGAGGCAGGGTATAAATTTAATAAATACTAAATACTAAAAGGACCAATTTGGGCTTTTGAAGCTCAGGGACCAGAAGAAGGGTAAGAATTTCTTTCAATAGGAAATGACACTACCCTATGCTCTGCAGAACTTTACTGGTTCAAAGCAAAAAAAAAGTATTTTGTGATTTGTGTTACACTGTAACTGAGTTAGAACTAAATCACTTCAATTCTTGAACTCAACCAACTGAATTGGACTGGAGCTTCTTTTAAACTGCGGCGCTTTAAATCTTCTTCTGAAGGAAGATTCTGGGGCAGAATCTTCCTCTGAAAGTTAGCCCTCTATCATTATGTTGCATTTGACGCATTTGGCTGAGACAAGTGAGAGGGGCAAAGAGGAAGGAGATATATAATTGCCGATGCTTGGAAATCTTACTTCAGCCTGTTGCTTCTATTTGTTTTAGCCTGCCCTCATTTATTTCTGCTATGACCTGTGTTTGGAAATAAAGTTTGCCATGTAAAAGGAAATTGTGAGTAACAGTTTGGGGCAAGAGAGAAGAATTTAAGCATTTTTCTCCTACCTTAAACTGTTTGCCCCCCATGATCAGTTTTGGAAATATAACTTATTACAGTGTTTCCATCCTTAAGTGCAATATTTACTTTAAATAATTTAATATTTACATTTATCTCACTTCCATAGCAGTGCACAGTTACTGTATATTTATTTTAAACCTCTTGCTTTTCAAAATACAGTAAAGGACATGTACACACAATTCTCACCTGATGGATTTAAGCTGGATCAGGCAAATGTTGCCTGTTCTACAGATTCCAATTTTGAGCTATTGTTTATCTTTTCCTCTTGGAGCTTCTGCTAGCCTAGACATGTTTCAGTTAAAGAAAGAAAAAGCCTTCTTTATAATTTCAGACATTTGGGGGATTTATCCTGCAAGCCAGAAATGTTGGAGTGAAGGGTGAAGAGAATAGACCCAGGGTTTTTATCAAGGACAAAAGAGTAGCATAGCATAGCATAGAGTAGCGTAGCGTAGCGTAGCATAGCATAGAATAGAATAGAATAGAATAGAATAGAATAGAATAGAATAGAATAACAGAATAGAAGGGTCATTGGAGGTCTTCTATTCCAACCCCTTGCTTAGGCAAGAATGAGTGTCATAAAAATCACATGAGTGTAAATAATATACCGGTATTAAGTGAGAATATGAACAAAATATACGAATTGGGAACAGATTCAGTTCTCATATGGTGCAAATGTCCCCTTCTTACGGGCTTCCTATATCCCTCAAACAGCTAAAGCCACCACTGCTGATCAAAAATTATTCCCCATACATACATGGAAATGTGGGACCTGGGCTCCACATGTGGCTCTTCCTCTCTCAAAATTGCTTATCATGGAACTATAAGAACATCTTATCTAAAAACCAATTATCATTCCCTTGATGCTACCTTATCCAGTTCCCTTTCATAATGCGCTGTTGTGTAGCAGTAGTAGCATGCAGAACACTACCTGCTTTCCTGGTATTTCAAGGAGGCAAAAAGATGTATAGTGGACAGTATAATGTCTGGTTTCAAATCTGTTGACCTACAGTTCCAATCATCCCATTCTGGGTATCATTGGTGGAATATGTTGGAGACAAATGGATGTAGTTTAATGGTGACCTAATATTCTACTTCTTGTTGTGGAAATCATTGGCCCTGGAATCTCCTAAAATATGAAAGCTCTATAAAGGAATATCGAAGATTGAAAGAAAGGAAAGGGTGAATGTGTGACTTATTGGCTCACCATACCAGTACCATTTTGTTTTTATTTTGTACTTATTTTCTCACTGAAACAGATTTCGGGAGTGGGATCAATTAGTAGCTGACTTGAAGGCATATTGAGGGATCAGAAGTGTGGATTCTGCTGTTCCATACATTGTCCAACATACTCCTAAGTGAATCCATCACTCTTCATACTCTCACCAATCCTTTAGCAAGTGTTGGAGTTTGTTGTTTCAAAAGTGACCAGGGAAGAATACTCAGTGCTCAAACCTGGATCTACCTCTCCATTTTTGCTGACTTCAGAGATGAAGAATTGAACGATTAAATCCCGAGTCCCTTTGTAGCTTTATAGAATTGCAGCCTAAGAGCATCTGAGAATAACTATAAGAGGAAGGCCAAATATACATCCCAGGCAAGGAGTTAGGAACCAATTTCAAACAGTTTAAATCTGGTATGGGAATATGACCTTATTCTCCTTTCTGGGTCATTGCCAACCTACAGAAAAATAAACTTTGGAGGTATATTGTGTTCCACTTTGTAAGGAAGCGTCAAGTAAATGGGAAGCTAAATAAGCACATTTTGATATAATCCGTCTTTTTAAAAGATAATAAAATAAAGTTCTCCAAGCACCAGAGTAATTAAAATCTGCAGGCCAGTTTTAAATCAAATCACTCCCTCTCAGGCAGGATATTACTTGAAGGATTCCTTAGATATATAACTCTCAATCTCTCCTTTAATCTAGGCTACGTTTTGTATTAAAACCACAGACTGAAGTCATTGACTTTGATCCTAGTTCTAACTATAAAGGCTGTGAGAGGTTAAGAATGGCCTTTCTATACACCTTTCACTACAGCTAATTTAAGTGTTCTCCACATATTTTGAAGAAATCCATATATCAGCATAAAATGGTTGCAATCATTGTCAGTTACTATCTTGTCTGAATATGTTCTGTTCTTGGTTGCTCTAGTCACCTGATTTCTCTCCAAAGCAGTAAAAAAATAGACTTATACATCTATTATGTATGTAATTCAATTTTATATTATGTTTTTATATGTGGTTTTTTTTAAGTTGTTTTAAGGTGCCCAAAGTCCTATGGGAGTTGGGCGGCCGATAAGTGAGATAAACAAACAAACAAACAAACAAACAAATAAATAAATAAATCTATTAATAGGCTTTATATATCTTCAGACTGCCCTCAGATGTTGTTGAAATAAGGCAGGAAATGTTTATCAACAGGACATCTAAGAATTGTTTCTGAAGGCTGTTTCATGAAATGAGATAAAGGGGGCATGGACGGTCAAAAGAATTTGGACCGTGTGAGATTAAAATAGGGGATACAAATGTAGCACATGGACTAGGGCTTTGGTAAAACATCTTCATGAAAAGCTTGTTAAATTCTGGCTGGCCTGCCTCTCTTACAGAACCTACAGCTATAGGTTCTAGGTTTCAGTTGAGTACAAATCATTAAAAGTGTGATGGGCTACAATACAATATAGTTATTCTAGAAGTGCATATTTGTATTTCTCTAGTTTCAATAATTAAACAGTGAAAAGACGAAGAGACTTAATTTTTCTAGATTCAAAAATTCTGCACAATCAGTTTTATTTTGGTATACCTACTCTAAAGAAATGAATTTAGATGTATACTTTTACAGTGAACAAAAGAAATCTGAAACTGTAGACTATACTTGGAAGTAAACAAACATAAAACAGACAAAGCAATGACAGACCGCCTCTGTTTGGCTACCAAGAGTGTCCCCATGTCATGTGCATGTCCATCGAGTCATCAAAACTGAATTTGGCTCCAGAGTGAATCTTACCTTATTTTAGAACTTCCCTTACTTGTTTTGTATGTTTTGCCCCACATGGTAGCTGCGAAAGTGACTCTGAGAATCTTAAATTTATATATCTGAAGGTCAGAATGCAACAATATTAATCTGGGCTATTGAGTATTTAATTCAGATTGATCTTTGTTTGAATTATATAATTGAAGCTTCCAAATTAAGACAAATAGGAAAAATGATGGTGTCCTCCTGTAATGTAGAGGTTCCCCAATGTTTCAGTTATTCTGATATATAGATATGTGATAGATGATAGATAGATGTAGGATGCCAAGGAAATTAAATATATTTTTTTAAAGATAATTTGCCCCAATATTTTTTTTTTAAATTACCAGCTGTCCAGTCTGCTTTTCACTGTTGCTGGGAAAGCATTTAGAAATCTCCAGCCACTCCCTCAATCAATCATTTTGGCTCCTTCTGCAAACACAGACATTTTTGCCATTATGCTAAAAATAGATGCTTTTCAGACAGCAAAACCAGCCTGTCTTGTTTTGTTTTTATTTTTAACGTGCTGTTTTTACTGATAACAGGATGTATTCGCTATTCCTCAGTTCAATAACCTGATACTTTGGTAATATGAACGGCTTCTGTAACTTTATAATGTAACTATGGGGAAATAATTTATTTGGGGAAAAAGGAACCATATTCATTTTGTTTTTTTAAATTGCATTACCAGTACAATAGGTCTAGCCGATTTCAAAAATTCCTACTGTTATCACACTGCTTCAGTTAGCTGTGTTTCCTAGTAAAATTTTTTCAGGATTCCTGCTGAAGGGCATACCTGCACAAGTTATGTTTATTAGCTTTATTAAACCAGCATAACATCCAAATTATGTTATTTGAAATGTAGAACTGCCACAATTACACCTAGATATGGGATAGAGAGGAACATCATGGCCATGTGCTTTCGGCATGTCTTGGGTAAACTTTGAAAATACTAGAGATTAATAATGTGGTGTTGAAAGGGATAATGGGGTGATGCCCGGGAGGTCTGCTGCTGCAAAAGCTGCATTCTTTGTGTGATATGTTTTAAGGGAGTCTGGAAGGAAGCCTACACAACACCTCAACAGAGACTAGAGGTTTTTCTGTAGAAGATGGGACATTTTCTTGCAGATAGAAACTGGCCTTGAGGTGAGGGGCAGTGGAAGGATTTCCAAGAGCCACAAGAAGTCATGAAATCCCTGGAATGCTCAAAATTATAGGTCTGCAGAGGAAAAGTTCAGATGCTTTCTGAGGTGGTATTCAGCCAGTTCTGACAGGTTCCAGAGAATCGGTAGAGATAATTTTGATTGATTCAGAGAACTGGCAAATACCACCTCTGATTGGCTGATAGCATAGCCACACCCATCAAGCCATGCCCACAGAACCGGTAGTAAAAAAAAATTGAATACCACCACTGCTTTAAGGGTCAAAAATTGCTGTTTTGTTTACATTTTCCCAAACTGGAAAAATAATCCCACATGTCTTGCTCTTCTCAAAAATGCCCAAATTCTGGAGTGAAAACTTTGGCTTTGCCCACTCAAGGTGATCCAAAAGGTACTGGAAGTCTGGATGTAACCTGGATGTTCATCCATGGTATGAAGATGATATATGAGCTCTCTTCAGGAGTTTAGTCTGGAAAAGAGCTGATGAAGTGGTTCCAGACTATCTTCATGGAATTTTACAGATGATGATGTCTTCTATTTGTAATTATTCAATGTTTTTCTACTTCTGTTTTTTTCCTCTTTCTACAAGAATATGTTAAACAAGGAAAAGTTGAACAGCTGCATAATTAACTGGTAGCTTTAGGAAATGCTGTCTGGAAATACCTAAACATTCTTGCTTATTAGTCTAGCTCTCCTAAACTACGCTTATTAAGCAAACTATGCTTATTTTCAAAGCTTGCAAATTTTTGAAGCTCAGGCTGGTCTTATAAAGCCATCATTCTCTTTAAATTAATGCTTCCATTTTTGCATAGGGGCAAGGTTAATAATGCCAGGCAAAATACTTGAAAATCTTACTTAAATAAATTGATAAATAAATAAATAAATAAACAAATAAATTTTATTTATTTATTTATTTACTTATTTACTTACTTACTTATTTATTTGATTTATACCCCACCTCTCTTCCCCAATCAAGGGGAACTCAAGGCAGCTTACAACATAATTAAAACAATTGCAACAAAACATATTTAAAAAACAATCAATACAAAAATAAATTGATAAATTTCAATAAATCAATAAAGTTACCTTGCTGGTGCTGATTTTCAATATTCCATTAAACTGGTTGGTGCATCTGCTTCTTATTGTTCTTGCATTAGTCAAATGTTAGTCATCAATGTACCTCCTTTCAAACTAAATTAAATAAAAAAGGAAGGTAGGCAGGTTGAAATCAGCAAGTGACTCCATCCATAATTCTTGTAAGTAACAAAAGACAATGCGACAAAATACAAAATACAATGCTTGTATTTTCTATGAGCATCTTGCTATACATCTGTTACTATATAGAAGAACATACTATAATCCATACATGGAGATTTTAGAAATCATTATTTCCAGAATGAATGCAGTTCCAACTCAATAAATGCCTTCTGTTTTGGTCTGACTTGCTCACTGTTTATCATCAAAAGCCTTCTGCTGAATCACGACACCATCTTCAATTAGTCTGTGGAGAGGCCTCTTCAATCACCAGATGGATAGACGTTTAAATTAGAGTTGCTGACCTCTGCTGCCCCTTTAATTGCCCTAATAAAATACCATCTGTGGAATGTGTCTTCTGCATCAGAACAAAACATCACCTGAGTTTCATGATACTGTGGGCCTAGATCCCAGCAATCCTATGGTTACTGTTTTATACATCGAATTAGAGTACCTTGCAAAGTACTCCAGAAATTGTTCCTAGATTTAAGTTCTCAAGATGACAGAGGAAGCCAATTAATAAACAAGTGGCTGGATAGTAATGTAATTAACTATATTTAATGGTAATAACATTTAATTGCAAATGAAAGAGATTCAAATTTAGGTTCAGCCTTGGCCTCATCCACTGCTTGGAATTGCTTGCCAGGAGCTATTCTTGTCTCAGCAAAAGGTGTGGTATAGGCACTCTTGCAGCCAGGCTGATTTTCCTGCTACGGGCAATTGTTACACTAACACTGTGTAATCCTGTACACTATGTCATGAACCTGTCAGCTCTCAAAGTAGATCAGACTAGGAAACCAATGCCATGTAGGTCAGTATTACTTTAATTGTAAAACTATAGTAACAGAATAGTGCAAGCCTGAATGTGTGTGTCTTCTTCTCTCTATTTGTCTTTTACTCACATTAATTCTTGTCTTGAACTCAGGCCCTTTTTATCTGTCATTGTCCTGATAATTATTCTTCTTCCTGGTCCTCAAGGCCATTCTCTTTTTCCTTTAGGGGATCTTGAAAACTTTTAACTTTCTGAATGCTGCTGACCTGAGCAGTTGGCTGCCCATCTTCCCAAATATTTGTACTGCAGGCATTGACATTCAGACCTGGACCACGTTTGTGGTAAACCATCAGATTAGAAACTAGGGGTCCAGGATGTTCTAGCCCTGCCTTATGCACAAATCCAGACAGATCAGGGTTCCCCAATCCCCCACCCAGCCATGGATTAGTACAGGTGCATGATCTGTTAGGAACTGGGCCACACAGCTGGAAGTGAGTGGCAGGTGAGTGAGCAAAACTGAAACTATCCTCCTCCAGGTCCATCCATGGAAAAATTGCTTTCCATGGAACTGATCCCCAGTGCCAAAAACCTAGCGACCACTGAGCTAGATGACCTTGGGCCTGTCACTTCCCTCAGCCACTTCTGAAATGCTGCCAAAAAATCTGTAGGGGAAGTTTCCAAGAGTCAAAACTGACTCCCCCTCCACCCTTGCTTCTAATTGACAAACAGCAGGTTGGCATGTTGACAGCAGAAACCTGAGTCTATAGCCAACTTAGGAGCCTCGGTGGCACAGTGGTTAAATGCAGCACTGCAGTGTCTGCTGACTTGTTCAGTAGGTTGTCAGATCGAATCCCACCAGGCTCAGGGTTGACTCAGCCTTCCATTCTTTCTAAGGTCGGTGAAATGAGGAC